>CM076578.1:33089559-33389555 GCA_034641835.2 Pinus albicaulis
AACCCTCCTCATGCAGGAAAGTTTTTAAAGAGCAGAAAGAAGGATGGGTAAATTGTTGAGAGCAGAACCAGAGGGACCTAAATTCATGGAAGGATATCCACAAGTCAGGGATATATTGAAGAAGGCAAAGTGGTTGCGGTTTATCCAAAATTTTAGAGGCTACCATAAAGAAGTGACAAAAGCGTTTGCAAGGTCTTTCAATGGCCTGGAGGTAGAGATTGGAGACCTTATGTTCACGGTGAATGAAGCATCTATAGCATCTGCCAAAAAACTTCTTCAAGAGGGTGAACGATGGTTTAAGAACAAAAGCATTAGTGATGAAGCTTGGAGAGTAATTCTACATAACCCAGGTATGGACATAACTATTTTTAAAAGAGGAATTCTTGTTCATGCTTTGAAAGAGAAATGGGCCACTTTGCTGCTAGTTGTTCAAAAATTCATCACCTGTGAAGGCCGTTTTGGGTCCATGTATATGTACCATACCAGATTGCTGATGAATTTTCTAGATAATCAAACTCTCAATCTCCCATATTTTCTATTAAATAGTTTGAAGAAGATGTCTCTGACTGTTCAGAAACATTTAGGGGATGTAGAACCACATCTATATCACCATGGTCTTGTAAAAATTTTGATTGAAAAAGAGTTAAAGGAGAAGAAGGACACATGGGAACAATTTTTGATTAGAAATTTCTTTGAGGAACCTCAAGAAATTCCTGAAGGTAGCACATCAAGAAGGAGTAGGAGAAAAAGAACAAATGATGAAACTCAAAGTACTCCTACTATTAAAATTGAAAGAACTAGTAGGGAAGAGAGACTGTCAAAAAGGAAGAAGAAAGAAACCAAGGGTAAAAAGCCAATAACATCAAAAGAGAGAAAAAGTATTGAGGCTATACATCAAACCCCTTCTTCCGAAGAAGAAGATCATCAAGTGTTATCTGAGAGATTGGTTCATCTTCAAGAAAAATTATCCATAGCCAAGAAGAAAGAGAAAGGAAAACAAAAGCAAAAAGACAGTGGTCCACAGCGTGTGAGAGGAAGTTCCAGGCTTAAGGGGAAGTTGAGGAAAATGCAAACGAAGGGACCTCATTTTATTGATTTGGGAGAAGAAACATCTGAACAATCCCCAACTGACTATAGTCCATCTCACTCTCAGTCATACAGTGAACCTAGTTCATTTCATTCTCAGTCAGACATTGAACATAGTCCATCCCATTCTTAGCCAGATGTTGATGTGAGCCCTTCTCAGCCAGATTTTGAAGACAACTCTCCTTCACGGCATTTTGGGGACAGCCCAATAAAAATGACACCTGATATAGACCCCAAGCAGTAAGAAGTATATGATTATATAGAATCTTTAGAAAAAGCAGCTACAGGTCCCAGTACTTTGTCCATTCAGCCTCACACAGTACAAAATGATCTAGTCCAATCACTGAAACAAGAAGTGTTTGAGCTGGAGATTTTAAATAAACACATTAAAAATTAAAATGAAGCATTGAAGGAACAAAGAAAATTGGACAAAATCATTCATGATAATACCATGCTACATCTGGGAATATGGCAGAAGAAGAATAGGAAATTGAAAAAGAAATGCCAAAAGTTAAGCAGAGCACTGGTTAATATCAAATTTAGATGCTTAATGAAGAAGCCTAGAATGTTAGCAGCACCAAGGAAGAGGAGGAGAGGGCTGGATGTACTGGCTGAAGTGTCAAGGCATATGAACTGAAGAAGGATTATCAAAATTTTGGTTGCATGAGGACATGCAACACCTTCACAGTGGGGGTACATTGAGTCTCAAATCTACATCTTTCCTATACACCATTCTAGACCTTTTTCATTCACCTGAACCTTCCAAGTTGTCAATATCATTGTATATCAATTGTAAAAGAGCATCTAAAATGGTTTTTAACTATATTTTGTGTCTCCTGTTTGATTTAGATTTTTGCTCATTTAGCTGTGGAATCTTGCCACTTTCCGTAGCTGCTGCAACTTTCCGCAGCCATTTTGTGAAAGTCTATGTTACAGGTGTCTTCAGGAAAAACGAGCCACATGGGCAAGTCAGAAATGATGTGGACATGGATCGTGTCCTATTGGCTCGAGCAAATTCACTTAAGGAGGCTGTGGTCAAAGGTGGCCAAGTGGAAGTCAACCGTAGAGTCCCACGGTGATAGGACTCTGTTTCTCATCACGTGAGGATTTGCATGACCGTTTCTAACTTACGGGAGACACATCAACACCTATACATGGCTCCATAAGCCGAATCCAACATCCACTCTTCATAGATTTACTCCTCAACGCGGCCATGATCCTAGATCTCTGGACGTAATGGTTTATGTGTTTTCTATCAGCATAAACTTTAGGGAATTAGTTATATTTCCTTTGTTATAAATAATGTGTTTGCATACGCATATTAGATTAGTCCCCATTAGCCTCCAGATAGCTCTGTAATGCAATTACGTTTCCACTGTGTCATAATATCATCTCTCTGTTATGACTGCATTTTAATATATAAGAAGACTCTCTTTCCAAGCATAATTCGTATTTGAAGGCTGTTGCCGAGGCTGGTGCAGAGGGCCACTGCACACGCTGAGGTTTTGTGCATTATTGTATAGTTTCTTGTTTCGTTTCTTTAAATTCATTGTGCCATAATCATTCATGTGTTTATACATTGCATCTTTCATGGTATTTATGCTTCATCTCTGTTTATAATCTTTCATGCTTTACACTTTACTTCTGTCCATAATCTTTCATGTTTTATGTTAACTGATTAGTGTTCTTGTTTCAGATTACAAATAGGAAGCCCGGGCATTTTCATATCTTTTGACTAATGACATGGAATCAATATTGTTCTGCTGCTAATTTATTTCTCTTAGTTTTTTTTTAATTCGAGTACTGCTTTGTTTATTTCAGTCTTTCACATTTGCTTCAGTAGTTAGATTTAGATATATTAAATTGCTCATGACATTTTCAGTTACCTCCGAAAGCCACAGCTGGACTGATGGTGAGGGATTGAAGTATGAATGTTTAGTTTGATATTAGTTTACTTTCTGCAAGTTAGATATATTAAATTGCTCATGACATTTTCAGTTACCTCCGAAAGCCATAGCTGGACTGATGGTGAGGGATTGAAGTATGAATGTGTAGTTTGATATTAGTTTACTTTCTGCAAGTTAGATATATTGAATTGATCATGACATTTTCAGTTACCTCCGAAAGCCACAGCTGGACTGATGGTGAGGGATTGAAGTATGAGTGTGTAGTTTGATATTAGTTTACTTTCTGCAAGTTAGATATATTAAATTGCTCATGTCATTTTCAGTTACCTCCGAAAGCCACAGCTGGACTGATGGTGAGGGATTGAAGTATGAGTGTGTAGTTTGATATTAGTTTCTTTTTCTGCAAATTAGATATCAGATTGCTCAAGTTGTTTATGGTTACCTCCGAAAGCCATAGCTGGACTAATGGTGAGGGATCAGAATATAAGTTGATATAATTTGATTTAGATTTACTTTGTTGCAATTCTTGGATTTCTTTAAGCATAGTTTCTTTTGTGTTTAGACAGCAGCAAGGATAGTTTGGTTTTCATGCTCAATAGTTCATTGTTTGATTTATTAGGCTAGCAGCACACTTTCATTTCCTTTCAAGTTTTGTCATTGTATGTTTCAAATTCCTTTTTAAGTTTGAAGTTGGTAAATCATTATAAAGGAAATCATTGCCTTGAACAATCATAACCATACTTGTTTTTATTTTAGAATTTCCATCTCACATTAGAAAACCAAAAACGACAAAAAGGTAAGAAATAGGTTATCTTGCACATATAGTGCGCCACACTTCATCAGCTTACGAATCCCGGATTGATAAATTAATGTAGCAATTTAGGACACACTAAATTGACCAAACAATTGTTGCATGATAATTATGTACAAAAGTAGGATACTCAGTGATATAGTGTTGGAACTTGTTGATAGCATAGATGACAGCCAGGAATTCTTTTTCAATCACCATGTAATTTAACTCAGCAAGAGTTGAATTCTTGCGGACGTAGTAAACTAGATACGGTTTCTTGTCTACCTACAGTCCTAAAACTGCTCCTACTATTGTCTGAGAGGCACTAACATGTATATGAAATGGCAATGCCCAATCAGGTTGTTGAAGGATTGGTGCTTCGCAAACCAGTCCCTTGATCTTCACAAAAGCTGCTTCACAGTCCTTTGTTCACAAAAATTCTGCATCTTTTGTTAGCAATTGAAAAAGTGGATGTGCTATTTTAGAAAAAATTTCTATGAATAATCTATAATAACTAAAGAAACCAATAAAAATGCATACATGTGTTTGTGTCTTAGGTACGTGAAAGTGAAGTATTACCTCTACCTAGGCCGGATCAACTCGAATTCCTGCAGCCGAGAGCAAATGTACCAATACTATTCCTTCTTCCCTCATCATGTGACATTTAACTATACTCAACGAAACATGGGTCCGTTTAAATCTTTTGAGTACTTCTTATGGATTTTCCAATCCTTCTTCAAATGAATTCCCATATGGATTAAAATCACCCATATATATTTCAACACTGTCATCAACTAAATCAGAAAAAATTCCCAGGATTTCCATATGAAATGTTGTAGGCACATTACACAGACCAAATGGGAGAAATTTGTATGCAAAGGTCCCCCATGGGCATGTAAAGGTTGTTTTATCTTGGTCTTTCGGGGCTATCTAGATCTGATTATACCCGCTATACCTGTCTAGGAAGGAGAGAAATTTCTTCCCAGCCAGGGTGTCCAGGACTTGGTCATGAATGGAAAAGAGAAATGGTCTTTTTGAGTTTCTTTGTTTAGTTCCCTATATTCCACACAAAATCTGCCACTTACCATAGTTTTTGTGAACAATTACTAGTGGAGACACCCATTGGTTATCTGAGATGGGGTAAAAAAAACGTGCATCCAAAAATATCAAAATTCCGTCCTTGAAAATGTTCTTTAAAGCGTGATTCATTCTTCATTGGGGCTACCTCACAGGACGAAAAGATTACTTAATGTAAATATGATGAATAAATAAAATATCAAGAATCCCCTTCATGTCGGTATAATCCCAAGAAAAAGCTTCGTGATCATTTTGAAGGAATTTCAGAAGTTTTTTTGTCTGAGATTATGATAGATTTGGGTTGATGTTGAGTGTCTTTCCTGGTTCTATTTCAATTGGAATACTATCATGGGATGAATTTGTAGGGATATCTTCAATTTCATTTTCTAGTTCAATATTTTCCTTTGTTTCACAACTCATGGCAGACTCTAAAATTTGACAAGTTGAATCAGAGACAGAACAGGGATCATTAATAAAAGTGTTAATGGTATCGTCACGAGTTTCTGTTTTGAATTGAAGGGCCTGCGCAATGGTAAGGATCGATCTAATTTCTTCGTTTTCTAGTTCATATTCTTCCATTGTTCGAGGTTTTCTCTTGGCTAATAATTTCTCTGATGGGCTCGGTTCCATAGGAGGATAGAGAGTGAGGTTATTTGTAACCATCTTGTTTTATATAATCATATGTCCAGATCGACACCCGATATAGGCATCCGTGGGTGTGAGCCAAGGTTTTCCTAAAATCAAGGGATGACCACCAGCTGGCGATCGTGTCTGTAATACAAGGAGGTCCACATGATAGTGCCATGAGTCCACCGAAATAGTAACGTCTTCCAAGTTCACTACTGTTTTAATTGTAGACCTATTTTCAGATTCCAAGATAGCAGGGGTTGGCTTAATGTTTCTAAGACCTAATGCATTCATTGTTTCAGATGCAATGATATTTATGGAAGCACCCAAATCTCCCAGTACATTTGGGATTTCAACCCCATTAATTTTTACTGTTAGAATTGGGTTCCGTGGGTCTCCATATTTTACAGGCATGGTTTTTCCTGGCATTATGTCAAATAGTCTCCCCATCACGTCGATGGTTAATGGATCGCTTGATTTCTTCCCAGGTTTCTTAGAGTAGTATTCTTTGAGATTTTTTCATATATAGTTACATCCCTCATAGCCTGGAGTAAGGGTATTTTAACAAAGATATTTTTTAATTCTCCTAGAAAGTCAAACTCTGTTTGAGGGCTCTCTTTACTCAGGGTCAATCTTTCAGGATATGGCAGATTAATTGGACGACCCTAGTTAATAGCGGGTTGGGGAAGGGTTTGATTTATACTTTTTTGCTCTGGTTTATCCCAACTATTTTTGGTTCCGGTTATGTAATTTTATTGTCAATATGTTCTATGATAATAAGTGAAGATGGATCATTCACTACCTACCAGGATCGTAATTTTATCTCATTGAGTCCTGCGATAGAAATGCTATATGATGGAAGGTTAAGAGTGTCAACTTCTTGGACACCTTTATTATTAGGATTTAGTTTGGGTTGGATATGAAGTTGAGGTCGAAGGGATGGATTACTTGGAGGTACATTGGAAGGAAACTGAAGTTGTTGTTGAGGCATGGACTAGGGAAATTGTCTAGTAAGAGAGGGTCCACACTAGTTCTAAGCCCACGAAGTGTTCGAACTAGTCTGGGGGACCCATTATTGCCAGGGTGGATATTGGTATTAAGACCAAATTGGTGAAAAAGGTATAGGTCGAGGACAGATATTGAAATTGTTAAAATACTGAGATGGGTCTTGAGGCATACCTGGATTCATAATTGGTGGTCAAGGCTACCATGGATTTTTTGGTCCCATGAGGTATATTTGATCTACCGAAATCTCTTCACTTGCTCCTTGAAAAGCTACCTTCAATCCTGGAAATGAACGGCACAAGCTGGTAGCATGGGTCTGTTCACAAATTGGACAGGCTTCAACTGTGTTCAATGGGCTATATATATTTTAATGCTTCTTTCTACACTATGGGTAGAATATAGTCATAGTATTTTCCAACTCTATTTGCTTTTGTTTCACTTGCAAAGGGTCCATTTGGGCACATAATCTACTTAGGATATCAGTCCTCAAGTTATCTAGTAGATTTCTTATTTCTACCTTTGTACTGACCCCTCCACCAGAATTTCTTGATGATCGAATCCCTTGCCCATTTCTTGTAGCTCCTCCTGAACATTGAATGCACAACACACACATAGTATCGAACTCTTCCTTCGAGATGTCCCCTAAGTGCTCAGAGAAGGATAATCTTCATAATATCTTTGTCTAGGTCACTATGGACCGACCTCTACAGTATGTATTTAAGTTGTTCCACACAATCTTCCATATTCTCATCTTCTTTCTACACAAACCTGAAAATATCCTCCTTGATGTCACGCGATTTACAGTAATCCTAGTATTTCTCCAAAAACGTTTCCTTCATTGCATCCCATGAGGAGATAGTATTTCCCCCTAAACCCATGAACCATCGCAAGGTTGTTCCCTTTAAAGAAGTGGGAAATATCTTTAATTTCTTAGCATCAACGATATAGGCGTATATCAAATTCAAAAAGGAATGTATTGGGGTCCTTAGAGGAAATCCCATTAAAATTAGGAAAAGATGTTAAAGTTATGGGCTTCATTGGCGCATCACCTATAATGTTTTCAATTGGGAAATCAATGGAAGAGCTTGTAGGTTCCATAAATATCCTCCAATTTTCACTCGGGATTTTGACTAGTTTTGCAACTGATAATTGGGGTGATTAAATTGCAGGAGGTTTCATAGCACTCCCTCGATCTCGTGGTCATGCAAGCTCCTTCAGGAGTTTTTCTTTCCAATTGGAATTGATCAATTCCTCTGACTCTCTGCTCATAGTTTCTTCTCCTTCTGCTGGCAACAGGGGTATTTCTTCTACTGATTCTTTATTTACTTCTTCTTCTTCTACTGTGAAATGATTTCCTCTGGTACCGTGGATGGCACTAGCTGCTGAGCCGACTTCCCCTCAGATTTTGTCTGAACCCTAACCCTCACAGAAAATCTTGAATATGTTTATGATTAAGCCTTTGTGATGATTTCCTCGATATATGTATTCCTTCCCACATCCCTTCCTTTCTTTAGGGGTCTTCCTCTGCCCCTCTTATTCGAATCTTTGTTAATGAAACTGGTAGGAATAAATCATTAAAATAACAAAATTTCTCAGGACCTGGAGTAGGAAAAATAATTTCCTCCCCAGGATGAGAGATTGGGTTCAAGTAGAAAATCAAACAAACTAAGAAATTAGAAGTTCAAGACCTGAAGTAGGGCAATCAAATACCCTCCTCGAGATGAGAAATTTTCCCCTAGGATAATAATCAAAAAGAGAAAAAGTGAAATACTATTCTCAGGTCTTAGACCAGGGCAAAAAATTCCCTCCCTAAGATGAGAGATTGATCCTAAAAAACAATTGAAAAAGAAGAAAATCAGAACACTATGCTCAGGACTTAGGGCAGGGTAAAAAAATCCCTCCATAAGATAAGAGATTGATCCTTGGATCAATTACAGATTGTGTTCTTGGACCTTATTAGCCTTCCAAGGAAATAATGCCAAAATGTTGGTGTCCGAGTGTGAATGAACAATTCCACCCTTTACCACATTAATTTATAAATATGGGTGAGTACATTATTTCAACGTAAAACGGAAGGTATATGCAAGAGCAATGGCACAATTTGATATTGATCATAGATTCAGAAATTAAAATGACCAAAACTACTATAAAAACAATTAAAGATAAGTTGTAGAATTATAAAATCATACACAGCAATTGAAGAAATATACTGGAACAATAGTTAGAATAATCAAACAGAGGTGAAAAAGTAACAAAAGTAAATAACGCAGAACTTGACCAGAAGAGTGGGCCTAACTCTCTGACCATGGTTGCAATAAACTCACATCTTAAATATGGAACAAAAAAATAACTTACATTCCATTAATTAAAATTTCTTCTGTTACAAAATTGGTCTCTTGCACGCTAACCCCTGATTCACAGACCTGAGACCCTTCTTATACAATTGTTTGAGAAACCCTCGTTTTCCCCATCTAACAACTAATACCTACAAATATATAATTGTCACAACGACGAAACTAGTTGCTGAGAGAAAAAAAACAAAGGTATGAAATAGACTTGGGGTAGGTTTTTATATGTTGTGATGTTACAAAATTTCAAAATAACACTGAGAATTCAGAGTTTCTTCTGTAACCTTGCAGACGCGACTTTTTAACTACCGGATCTGCACAAATAACAGAATTAATACTTCCGTAGGTAAAATCTCCATGACCATAACTTCATTAATGAAATATTCCATATAAGATGTGTTAGCCACCAATAAATTTGTTATAGCAAAAGGTGGCTAAAAAATTTTTGAGCCTTCAAGGAACAAATTTTATTGCTAAAAAGTGTTAGCTCTTGAAGACTCTTGAAGACCTCATGCCTCTGTCCATAATATTCACTATTGTGCCTCTTCTACACTCAGAAATCCTACAGATTTCCAAGACAGATTACTACTGCAAACACCATTTTCCCCATTTTCCCCTTCCTCCAAAACTAACCTCATATTTGCCTTTCCTCTTCCCCCCATGAAATCCCTCATTTTCATGATTTTCCCCTTCCCCTTCATCGAAACCCTTTGATAAGGTTTAAAGACTCCTTCTTTGCCTTATCGGAACCCCTCTAAACCTTTGAAAAACATTGAAAATCCATGAAAATCATATTTTTCATATACCATAGACTTAAGCCCCTTTGTGCTAAGTCCTTAACCCTCCCCTCCATACGCCCTGGTGCTAGAACCAGGCGCTGGCCACCCAAGGGCTCATTGCTTTGCCCGGTTGCGATTAGCCCTTTCCATTTAACCTCCAGTCATATAATTCTCCATGTGCCCAAAGGCCTCACAGTCGGGCACCTGATCATATTATATATATATCTCGCCCCCGAAAATATTAAAACCTTATGTTATTTTCAAACTTTGGGTTTTCAATTATTTTTCCAAGCTTTTCCGCCGGTTCAAAGTTTCAGTCAATCTCCACCATTGATCTGATCTGCAGATCGACGGCGCAGAGTCTATCACCCGGGTGGTCCCCGCCATCCACTCACTGATTGCAAAACCAGGCAGATTTCATCGCACCACTACCGAGCACGTGGCGGTTTCTTCCATTTCGCAGCGATTCCATATGCTGGCCGACATGTGTCTTGGGTACTGTTCATGAAACTACCGTCCATCGCGCGTTAAAGTTCAGACATGGACCCCGCTCAATATGGATGTCCACCATCCGATCTGAGGCCGCCCATCGAATGAAAATCACTCACCAAATATGCCCACGCGATAACTAGGCTCCGGCGTAGCGGTAACAGCATCTTCGCCATCGATCTGATCTGCAAATCAAGGCCCAAAATTCATCTCCCATTTTCTTCGTTTTGACTTTCCACCTGCGCTCCCGACTGTCGATCTCTACGCGATCGATGGCTCTGATTTAAATTATTCTTCTGCCTTCCTTTTTCTTTCCCTTGATTAATCTCGACCGTTGGATGATGCCATCCAACGGCCCTGCTCTTTCCACATGCTTTCTGAAGTAGCAGACCTATATATGCAGGATTTTATAATGTTTTTTGTATTTTGCAGGGTTTTCAAAGGTTTTTCCGCCATGTCCGAAGAAAATTCAGAAGCAGAGGGTGACGATCCTCCCACCTCTGATCCATAAAAGAAAATCATTTGCAGGTTTCAAATTCATGTATCATCAGTGGTTCATGAGGCATTGATGCCATATTGCCCCTACGCAGCCCTGCACACTAGAAAAGCATAGCAAGTCAATCACAAATCAAAGAGTATCAATGTCGAAAACAAAAACATACCAGAGCAAAGGATTGAAGACAATTTTTGTGGGGATTACGGCTAAGAATGATTATCAAAAGCCTAATCCCCGATTAAAAACACAGTTAAAGAAGAAAATCTTAAGTGTTTTATCAAAGCAAAAGCCTCCACTGCCACATCTGAGGCAAATTGATTCCTCCCAGCTACCGAAATGCCACCTATGCCTCAAAGTATTCAATCAGAGGCCGAAGTTATTGATCAAATGAGGATATTCACCTCAGCGCAGCCAGAGAGTTACTTCTGCAAGGAAACTTAATGCAAAAAATATCTGCAGAGTAACCCCGACATCACATAGAGCCTCAACGGTCAACAAAAGCTCTCACCGAGCTTAAAAATTTATGTAAATCATTTAATACAGAAGATACCTATTGTAAGTTTCTTCATTGAGCCCCCCAAAGGCCAAGAAGCCATTAAATCTGTATTAATTGTAATTGGAGATCTTTTATCAGATCTCACCTCCTCATTCTTCTATATATACTTCTGCAGAAGATGAGAGAGGGGTTGGTTGAGTTGGTTGCAGAACTTTGAAATACATTTGAGCTTAAGCTTCTGATTGTAGATAGTGTTCACTGGCCCTTGAAGCTCTGTTTGTGTTAGACTTGTTAGGTTGGATAGTGAGGATGATTGCTGAACTGAAACATTGGACCTGAGTACTGTAACTAGTTTGACATCAATAACAAGCTGTTTCTTGGGATCCTGGTCTATATCACTGGGGAAGTGCCTCTTTCTTTGTTATTGTTTTCCTTCTATGTATGTCATATTGTTCATTATTCTCTGATAAAGAGCAACATTTATAGAGTTAGGATTTACTATTTACCAGTACCCTTCTCTTACTGATAAGCTTTATCTCAATGTTTTCCTCCAATTTGTTTATTTAAGAATGATTTAATACAGTCTAAACAGTTAGGAATGCTCGAGTTCCCTCATCCTACTGTTTTCTTTAAACATTGTTCTTGAAAGTTATTTTACTTATTTGCTTATTAAAAGTTAGACTAGAAAAGTGATGGTTTGCCCTGTTTCTAGCTTCTATTCTCCAAAGGCAGATTCTGAAGGTATCCCTTGGTGTTGGCTGAAAGCAGACTAGGATTAGAAGTACCTTATCTGATCTTAAGTTACACTTTGTCTTCTCTTATATGTTTTCATACTTTCTGAAGGTAATTATGTGGATTACTGGATTGTTTGTCAATTAAGCTGCTTTAATACAAACTTGCCCAAGAAGTCAATGGTTAGCCCTGTCCTTGGTTGGTTTTAAACAGTTACTTAAGAGGCTTTCTTGTTCGGACTGACTATAAATCCTTTGTGAAATTATTATCAGTTCCACCCCTCCAACACTTTATTGTTTCCATTCCATCACTCTAATCTCAATAATCTTGTGATATAGATGACTTGCCCCTTGGATCACTCTTGATGTTGTTGCTTAATTAAAGCCCTGTTATGACTCCATAGCCCAATGGACTAAAAACCACTGTTAAATCTTATCTTTTAAAGGTCAGTAATGCTCTATTTGCTTGCAACTTCTCACTTTTGAAACTTTTGCACTTAGGACTTTCCCCTCAAGTAACATTTTATGCTCAACCATCCAAAACAAAACAAAACCCGTGGTCTTCATAACTAGCCTAATATCATTAATCAAAACCTAAAAGACAAATCCATAAACCTGTGTTGGTGCTAAAGGGTTCAAGACTGGGTGAACAGGACCAGGAGACGGAGGACTTGGAAAACTTGTTTCAACTTCGCTCAAGTCAAGTAAGAAGTAAGACCGATGATGCAAATCATCCCACGGTCTATCTATACCAGTCATGGCTTCTAGGATGGCCTCTTCAGATGGAAGAGTGGTATCAAGACAATCTTGGGCAGAAGAAGAACTAAGTGTCCAAGCCGGAGCCACATCACCATCCAACTCTTCCAGTGAAAGAAGAGCTGGGATGGTTTCTGCAGAGTCAACAATAGACTGATAGGCAATCTTAGCTGCAGAAATCGGAAATGCCATTCCACCCACTTGACCTTCCGCTAATGTGGCAGTAGGGGAAGGTAAGGTCCAAGGGTCCGAAAAATAATGAGTTCAAAAGAACTCTCTTCGAAGGGGAGCCTTGGAGGATGAAATAGCATTAATATGCACCGTAGGAGGAGGAAGATCGAAAGTACCCATCAGGGAGGAATACATTCCAACTCCTAGATTCTCAACAGGCGCCTTAGTATTATCCAACTTAGGAACAGATGAGTCAGAAGATGCATTCAGGTCTACAGGAGGACAGTCCAGTTGATCCACTGTAACGATCCTCCCTTCGTGGGGGAAACATACAATTCGAAATAATGAGGATGCAATGGCATCCATCTCATAAATCCAATTTCTCCCCAACAGAAGGTTGTAGTCCAAGGCTGCATCCACTACCTCAACCTCTATATTGACAGTTTTTCCCCCAACACAGATGGGCAAAGCCGGGACAATACCATGGGGTCTGTGAGAATGACCATCGAACGCAGTAAGAACAGTGCTAGATGGAACAGCTTTGGGAGATCCAAGTGTCTTCCAGCATGCAAGAGACATCACGCATGTAGAATCACCCTCATCAACAACCGTTCGAAAGATATTGCACTTCTGATACGATGATTTAATATGAAAAGCCATGTGATGGGGAAGTCTCTTCTTAAAATTAGTCATATCAAAAGTAATCAGAAGAGAATTTTTTGGATCAATAGCCCCAATGGCGACGGAAAGCAACTATGGCCCCCGAGGCGGGACAAGGCCAGAATGCCTCTAAGGCGACCGCACGGGACTCTGTGCCAGATCTTCTACAATCGAGTAGTTATGGGCAGCCCTCACATTTGGATTAATTGTTGACTGCTTAGAAGATGCTTTGGGCATCTGAGGCATAGACTCAACAATAGGCTTCGTAATGTGAAGCGACTCAGTAGCATTAGGAACTTCCTTAGCTTTCGAAGACTCTTCTCCGCCATAATCACGGGATCTCATAGCGATATCTGCGTGAGCACTCATCATAAAAATGTTCAATGGAATTTCCCCTTCCTGGGTGCCCCCAGAGGAAGCCCCAAGATTTTGGTTCGCGCCAACAACTAATTGCTGCCCTTGGGGAAAAGGGTTTGTTAACCTGTTATGCAGAGTAGAAGAGCTCTGTTAGACTATGTAACAAGCAACGAGCACACGAATTTTAGGGCAAAGGTGCGTGAGATGGTCTCCAGTACAGAGCTTGCATGGAAACTTCACTTTCTTTTTCTCCTTTTGACCCTCACCAACACGCTCGTTGGTTTTATTTGCATTACCCTTCCCATTCTTGCCCTTCTTCTTGTTATTTCATCTCTTCTTCTTCCCATCGGATTGTTGATTTCCTTTGGGATCAGAAGTTTGGACAGCATTTATGGACAAAGGCGGGGAAGGGATGAATCGGCGAGGCACGGCCGGCTAGAAGGAGCGGTGTAAAGACAAGCTGGTTTGATTGAGAAAGCGAGTTTGCGTTTGCACCACTATTGACCGTCTGACAAGCCCATCACCATGAGGACCAGGTTTAGTTTTGGACAAATCCAATTTGGAGTGAGGAGCATCAGGCAAGATTTTATTGAGGATTCCAGACTGAGAATAAATCAGTTCTAATTGTTGGGCCCTAAAAATAGCCTGTTCCTCGGAAAATACCCCAGACAGAGATACATCCTTCGAAATATCTGGCTGCAATGACTTCAAAAACCATTCTAGAAGGAATTCCTTTGGAATATAGGCTTTAATGAGCCGCTTTCTTCTCCGCCATTCCTTAATATGATCAGAAATGTGGGTTTCCTTGTCCTGCTTTTAAAATTAGCTAGGAGTTCAGTCCCGGCATCATAACGGACTGGAAACTAGAAATGGTTTAGAAATGTAACAGCCAGTTCTCCAAATGTAGCAAAACTGCCCCCAGTTAGCTCAATATACCATTTGGTAGCGTTTCCAGTTAGGGTGCGTTGAAACAATCTCAACCTAATTGAATCATCGATCAGGGAGTTCGAAGAACACCATAAATGGAAGGTAGTGATGTGGTCAGCTGGATCTTCTCCATTCTTGCCTTCAAACTTTGGAATTTCTGAAGGAAGTTTGGTGGGAACCAGAGGCCACCCCGGACTATAACGGATCGGATAATTAGTCAATTTCGACAGATCTGGCAAGTTTAACGTTGCCAGAAAAGGTAAACGAGGTGGAGCCTAAGGATTCCATCCTTGATAGGATGAATTCCCAACATTCTGAAAAGAATACGCTAGATTTGATGAGGCTCCAGGTTGCCAGAAAGAACTCGTAGAAAAAGGAGAACCTCCTCCCAACGCAGAGTTACCAAAGCCCAGACCAGTTCCCCCCACTGAAGTATGAAATGAAGAGGAAATCCCTTGATAGGGGTTCCAGGCATTAGAAAGAGGGGAAAAGGTTTGATAAGCACTCAACGAAGGGAAAGAAGCATTCCCTTGGTGACCAGCGTAAAACTGATTCTCTGCCCCCGCTGTAGTGAATACAGGGTTCCAACCTATAAAAGTAGTCGAATTCTGACCTCCAGACCAAGGGTTGAAACTCTGGGTCTGAGAAGTAAATGGAAAGGACCCTAAAGAAGGATTCGGGCAAGGTCATGTCACAAATTCAGAAGAGGAACCCTTGAAATGAACGATCCACTAGCCATGTTAGACATGGGCGTAGATCCGAACGACGGCCAGGAAAAGAGGGATTCCCTGAGGGCATCACACGAACAAAAGGGAAAGAATGAGAAGCATGTGTTCTGGGTGAAACCGAGCCAAACACGGCGGCACTAGAAGCAATCGAAGATGAAGCAATAGTGCCCCCTGTCAACGAAGCGAGTACGGAAATCACACGCAACACTCACAGCAGAAGCTACGTTCCCAGTCGTGGCCATCGAAAGATAAGAATGATACGGAAGATCTTCCGGTCTCTCCGACTCAGGTCTGATGTATTGAACAACGAACGGATAATCAAGAGGAAGAGGAGATGGACCTGTCGCAGGAGGCTCAGGTACGTCTTCGATTTGAAAATCTTCTTCCTGAGGAAACAAAACTCGTGAGGTGAGCGAAACGCTCCTCTCAGGACTGACACCAGAATCAACTATGAAACCTTCAGACCTCTGTGGAGGATCTCTCTCCACTGCGTTAGACGCCACAGGTTGGTAACCACCTACTAAATCACTCCTACGCCTTCTTGAATAAGGCTCTGGACTCTCGGGAGATAACCCCGGATTCTCCTCGATCGACGAGGCGCTTGATCAGCCACTTTTATAGATTTTAAATTAGACTCAAAAAAGTGAAAAGCTAGGCAAGCTAGGGCAAAAAGCACTCACCTAAATAAAGATACAGATACGGTCAAGCAAACAACCTCTAAGTATTTAGCTCAGGATGATGCAGGCTTGGCGGACACCAAAATCTGGAAAAGCGAAATATCGGACCTCCCGACGATCTGCGGGATGATTAGGGCCCAGAACAACTAGCGAAGGTATCAGAAACAGTTACGCCGACCTCCTAACGACAGCCTTTGCAGGCTCAAGCACCCAAGCTTCGCAAGGGCACCCCCCAGAAGTACTGCTGAAAGTGATGCGACGTCTGCCTCAGGTACCACGGGTATTCCCCCCCGCAGTCACTTGTGTGGAACCTAGGAATGGCAACTTCACTGGAACGGTGATATTCTTAAAGGCTTGACGGAACGGTCATGAGGTGGGGTCGGCCTGGCTCCCGGAGAGGGGGTATCTCTCTTCTCGGCCTTCATTTCCCCTTGCGCTTGACTCCCTGGAGGAGAGCTTTCCCAGTCCAACTAACGGAGTTGGATTTCGCTCAATTAATCAACCTTCATGTTTTGCAGGCGGCCGCAGAGGGTCTTTCTTCACTGCCTAACAGAACTGCAACCTGGCCTGGTTGATGTGACATAGAAAACTTGCGAAACGATTTCGGTGCCTCGCTTCGTATTTGTAATAAGTGTTATATTTAGTCACAGGATGCGGAGATGAACGTACGCATAGTGTTTTGGTAGCAAAAAAAATTAATAAAAACCCCCTACTTCTGTACAAATACGATTCAATGTCTCGATAGAAAAGCAATCTCTACAGTTCTCTGAGACTAAAAATTGTATTTTTTCTTTTCAAATAGCAAACTCACACTCACAAAAACTATGAAATTGACTAAATGTTTAAATGCACCTAATGCAAATCATTACAAGGATGCAAATCCTAAGATGCAAATCTCCTAAAGTAGAGTGAAATTTCCCAAAAAGTCCTTCAGTTTTAACTCGTCTTGGTTGTCCAGAAAGCTAGTTCTCGAAATCAAGAACTCTTAATACGAAGACACCAAAGATGCTTAAAAACAAGAGGAAGAAATTAATGACAACTCCTCCCTAAAATCAAGCTGAAAACCAAAAGCAAGAAACCTCACAAAAGCTTCAAAAGATATGGCGAAACGAAAACAAAAATGCAACAACAAAAGCAAATAACAAGACAAAATGTTTTTTAAGCCTTTGAAATGCAAAAACAAAAAGCAAAGCAAATGTTTTTTGAGCCTTTTAGTTTTATAAAGAAAGAGCTCGAAAATACCAAGCAGAACTATCAAAATCCAAACCAAACAAGACTGAATTTCAAGCACAAACTTCAACAATGCTCCAAATCTTATAAGGCTAACTCGTAGCAAGATCAATAAGAGCAAAAGAAGACAAGAGATCTCAGCCACTCAGCCTAGAAAAATAGTGCAAACTCGTCGCAAACAAAAACTCCGAAGAAGCAAGAAAAACTCTTCAAAAGTTGCAACAAGACCTAGCCTATGGAACTCAAGAAAACCAATCAAGAAACGAGCAAAAATCGTAATGTGAAGCACAACACAAAGATAGGAGCGAGTAAACGAGTAGAAGCTCTCTTTTCTGATAAAGCAGAACAACCAAGAATGCTCAGAAAGCAATCTTGGTACTCAAACCAGAGGTGCCAGCACCAGAAACAACACTTTGCCAAAAAGACTAGTTTTCAATCAAACGAAAGAGAGAAAAGACAAGAAACCACTTCCTTCACAATCCAGAGAGTACAAAGACACTGTAGAAACAGGTCTCCACAACCATAAAGGACCAAAAAGTCAAGAAACCCAAAAATTCAAAACCTGCCTAGGTATACGCTACTTCATAGTTTAGGAACAAGCGTGCATACGCGACTGTGCTAAAGGAAACTCACGTATACGCGGGTCCCTTTAGACAAACTTGCATGTATACACGACTGTGTGCAGAAAAAAGCGCGTATACAAAGGTAAATAATGAAAAAAACAAAAAGGACAAGCCTGGATAAGAAACTAGGACTTCAGACTGACTGAGAAATAGTAAACTGGACTGCAAATGAAAGTTAAAACTGTCGGCAACCTATCAAACAGCTGAAACCACCCAACAGGAGAATCACAAGAGTGTGATCCCCAGCGGAGTCGCCAGTTTTGTTTTGGGGAATATCACCCTAGAGGTTCGTTGGGTTACAACCTCCACAGAGCAGGGGCATGCTACTTAAGAAGGACTCACACAACCATGCATGTTCATAAAAAATTAAATAGAGTAGATCAAGGAAGTTACCCGTAGGTCCTATGGTTGAAGCAGATCCCATGGGGTCCAAACCCCCAGCAACCGTCCTTCCTTCTTAACCTGAAATACAAGAAGAAACAAGCACGAAGAACTGGTTGTAAAGCATATATCTACTCTAAATGTTAGTGAAATCCACATAAAACATTAAATAAACCATAATGAATGCTTAAATAACAATTTTCTGATATATGTAAGCAGACACTAACACGTATATTTCGGGAACAAGATGGTACTTCTGTATTATAAATACCATGTACAAATAACGAGTGGAGAGATCACCTGAATCCTTCCACGATCTTCGAGCAGACCGTCGTCCGGATCCGTCCCGCCCTTGCCTCGCTAAGACTCCTTCCAAACTGGTGCATACGAGATGACATATAGGGAAATGAGCATCTCAAGGAAACAAGGGTTTCCTGTAATGAACTGGGAAAGTGCAGGAGGCACGGGGAATCATACTTGGATAGGGAATACCAACAGAGTATAATATCAATAAATTCTCTCTCCCTTAGGCCATACACATGAGGGGTTTTTATACTCCCTCCAAGTAGTTTCAACAGTTGGAAACAGTTGGCCATGTGCTGGGGTGGTTGAACTACCTGAGTAACCATCAACCCAGCCCGAAAATAGGGAATTTTATATATTTTTTCATAATTTTAATGGAATACGCGGAAAAGTGCAGCTGGACTCGCGTATACACGCGGAAAAGTACGGGCATAGTCGCGTATGGGGATTTTTACACTGTTTTTTAAGTGAATTTGTCCAAGTCTGTAGGAATGGGTGCCCAAAACCATCAAAGCAATCATGAATCATATGAAGGTGAGAAATGATGCTATAACACTAGATCCTAGAATCCCAAAGTGGTTGAAATAATGTTGCTTTTGCAGTTTTAGTCTCACCAATCTGCTAAAATTACAGATTCCTAACATTTCTGGTGACTCAACTGGGGATCGAACCCAGAATCTCTGGTTCCCTTTAAAATTTCATTACAAACCTGGTGATTAAAAAGCAGCCTTTTCAAGCACTACCAAATAATGGTAATCATGGTGAAACTTGCTTGAATCAGTGACAAACTAGGTAAACCCTAGGATTCTCATAAGACTTTATCTAACCTTGAAAAATCAGTTGTCTTAGCCATAAGAGTGGATTGTCTTTGTCTCATAACCTTAGCTAAGTTTTGAAACAAAGTTAGGACATCCTTAGAAACCATACAATGGAAAAATAACCCAGAAAGCCTAAAAATATTTCAGATTGGCATCAAATAAACATGGTGGTGGACCATAAAACCTTTTACCTCTGAAAGGAGCTAGAAACTTCCACTTGGCGACTCCACAATCCTGAAAAGACCTTAAGACTCCACTGGGGAGAACCCTTATCCTTATAATATCATTCAAACTCAGTTAGAGAACTGAAGGATTAAAATTTATGTAAACAGATTAGTTAACCTCTCAAAGACTGTCATACCTGGTTGAATGTTTCTTGTTTATTTGGGTCTTAAAAACACAGCATAGTGGCTCCTAGAAATATTCACACTAGAGCCTATCCTGACCCTGATCCACCTAAGTTAGTTGATAACCCAGAAAGTATCCTTAGGAAGTCTCCTAGGATTAAATTATCAATTGTTTTCGGATCACCCTTGAGAGCTAATTCAGTTCCTGAAAATATTTCAGCTCTGAAACAACCACAAGTTGACTTAGTGAATCCTTTTAGAACTAGGTCTCTTGGTGATTTAGATCAGTTAGATTTTGAGTCTTCACTTTCTTCTCCTGAAACAAGTGAACATCTTGGCAGCAGAGAAACAACACCTCCTGATTTACATTTCCTTCACAACCCAGGTGTCTCTCATCCAAGATCAACTCAACAATCTATTCTTGGTCCATCCACTTCTGTTCATCCTACATCCACTGTTCAAACCACTCCACTTCTGCCCACTTTCCCTTTTTTTAATCCACCTATTGTAAATCCACCTCCATAACATATCATGGCAACATGGTATGCTCCCTTAGTCCTTCCTGCACCATTATTCAATCTTCCACAGGACTATCAGTCAAAGATTCCATTATATGATGCTAGCAATGCTACAACTTCATCACAACATGTGGATAAGATGAATGACTACTTTGACAGAAATGAAATTGATGATGATTCTGTCAAACTTAGATTATTTGCTCAAAGTTTAGGGGGGGAGTAAGAAAATGGTTTAAAGGCTTAACCCCCCATAGTATCAATGATCTCCAAGCCTTCCATCAAACTTTATTAAACAAATGGGAAGTAAAGAAGAATCCTCTCCAAGTCCTTTCTGATTACAAGAACATCCACATAAACACTGGGGAAAGTGTGCAAGCTTATTGTACCAGATTTAATAGTGTATATAATGCACTTTCCCCAGATCTAAAACCTCCAAAAGGCTCAGCTTTAAACAAGTTTCCTGAAGGGTTTGACCCCGAGATGGCCTATCAGCTAAGGGAAAGAGATTTTGCAACTCTTGAAGAGATGCAAAAGGGTGTTATTTCTGTGGAAGTCAACTTGATGGAGAAAAGAGCAAGAATGAAAACTGAGAAGAGAGTTTCCTTTAGAGAGGAATCTACACCTTCTACTTCCAACTCAAAAATGGAGAAAATGATGGAAGAGATGATGAAAGAGATGAGCATAATTAAGAGAGCACAAGCAAGCCAAAATCAAACTGCTCCTCAAAATAGAAACTAGAACCAAAACCAGAATTTTAGAAGGAATCAACCTCCAAACAGACCTAGGGAAGATGATCAACAGATCATTCCTCCCTTTCATCAAAACTATGTAAGTGAGGTTGAGGAAACGAATGAAATAATAGAGGAAGATGATATCAACATGTTTGGGGTAGAGGATGATGACTTTGAAGCTCGTTATGATAGAAAACAAGGTCTTTATACACCTTATGATGACCAAAGAGATGATGATGAAAGTTATTATCAAGACATGGAAAATGTCATCATAGAGTCTCAAAGAGAATATGACCTTAGAAGCAAAACCAGTCAACAAAATCCCAATACCAAAACCTCTGATAAATATTCACAAAACAGCACTGCAAACAAGCCTAATGTTGTCAAACAAAAGGATAAAAAAGTGGCTGTAAATTATGATAATGGTAAAGAGAAAGGCATTCAAAACAATGAAAAACAGAGTGCAGGCATTAGTAGTACTAACACTTCAGCTAGTACTCCTGTGAAAACAATTTTTTCAAGTATAAATAGAACAAATCAGCAAAACCATGTTGCTGATAGGATGATGGCTAAAAAGGCTGAAACTAGCACTTTAAAGAGTCAAATTCCTTTCAGCGTGGAGCAGGAAATTTCAAAGATCAAAATATCTGTTCCCTTGACTGAGTTAGCTGCCCAACATGTATATAAGGCCCAAATTTTGAAGGCTTTAAGAATAGAAGAAAATGAGGATACAGTCAATCTTAATGATGACCAGCCAAAGCTGATTTTTGGTCCTAAGATTGAAGGAAGATATCAAGAAGGACCTGTTCCTCCTTTCTATGTGAGCTTAAACGTTCATGACAAAATTTTGCATAACGTTATGCATGATTCCGGTGCTTCTCATAATTTAATGCCTAAAGCTGTAACGGAGAGCCTGGGTCTAGAAATCACCAGACCTTACAAAGACCTTTATTCCTTTGACTCAAGAAGAGTAAAATTTTTAGGATTAATCAAAGACCTTTGTGTTAACTTAACCCAAATTCCAGCCAAATGTTTAGTCATGGATATTGTTGTGGCTAATGTGCCCCCAAAGTATGGAATGTTGTTATCAGGATCATGGGGGGCTAAATTGCAAGGGACTATGCAAATGGACATGACCTATGCGACTATTCCTGTTTTCAATTAGAATAGAAGACTTTACAGGGAGTTCCATATGAAATACATAGTTACAAGTCAAGACAGAGCACAAAACTCTCCCCTGTATTCTGTAAATACAGGCCTTGATTCTTTTATTACGTTTAATGATGAAACGCTTGGTGAACAAGTCACTTTAACAAGATTAATGGTCGATAGGGAGGAAGAGGAACACAACGCAGAAGTGTCAAAACAGTTTGCTGCATTTAAAGACAGTAGCAAACCAAACAAAGGTTTTGAGCTACAAGGAAGGTGTCCATTACTTTTAAACATTCACAATCAAGAAAACAACCCTCAAATAAACGAAAAAATTGGGGAATCAAAACAAATACAACTAAGTGTTGAGATTCCACAACAACCCTTGAGCACGTTAGTTGAAGAGGACAACCACCAAACAGATGAAACTAAGAATAGTCCTCTGTGGAGTATGTATTTTGATGGGTCATGCACTAAGAACAATGCTGGTGCAGGTGTCTGGATTACCAACACTGAAAATAACCACACAGAAAGCATTTCCTGCAAGCTAAACTTTCAGTATTCCAATAACATAGCAGAATATGAATCCCTTCTCTTAGGGTTACATTTATTGAAAAAGTTAGGAGCCACAAGAATCAATGTGTATGGGGATTCAGAGTTAGTCATTAGGAAATTCAATGGGGAGTATAACGTAGATCATCTCAGACTTAGGGCCTACCGAAATGATGTCATGGACCTTTTGAAAACATTTAAGGAGTTCGAACTGATTTTTGTCCCAAGAAAAAGAAATATTGCAGCCCACAATTTAGCCTTTGCAGCTAGAACATGCTCAATGCCATATAACACCAAAGACTGCACAACTCAGATAAAATTTAGACCAGCTGTGCCTGATAATGAGAAGTATTGGCAGGTGTTTGACAATGACAAACAAATAGAAGACTTCATGCAATTCAGAAATGAATTCGAACTAAACAGTTCAGACTCAGACTATGAAACAGACTGCAAGGAAGAAAATTTTCTTGGTGAAGAAGAGTTGTCTCCTGACCTTGTCAATTTTAATTTTCTGACAAACAAACTTAAAAACAAAACAGAAACGACTGCAGATTTAGAAACAGAGGAGTTAGAAACTTTTCACTCTAAAGATGAAAGTTTTCCAAGCGGTCTAGCACCTTTGGAAGAGTTATTCGATTTTAATGATGTGGCCAAGAAACGAAAACTGGAACCTATAGAGATTGAAGTGGAAGAGTGCAACATAGGCAGTGAACTTAAACCTATGATGATTAAACTGTTTAAGACTTTACTAGCTCACATTAAACTCAAATACATAGAGTTGTTTAAAGATTTTTCTGATGTTTTTGCGTGGAGTTACGAAGATCTTAAATCCTATGACACTGAAATAATACAGCACAAAATTCCCCTCGAAGAAAACCAAAAACCATTCAAATAGAAAATGGGCAGAATAAACCCTATTCCATTGCCTTTGGTTCATAAGGAGATCATGGAAATGTATGAAGCTGGTATTATTGTCCCTATTAGATACTCTGAGTGGGTGTCTAATCTTGTTTCGTTTAGCAAGAAAACTGGAGAGATCAGGCTTTCTATAGACTTTAGAGACTTAAAAAAAGCTTCATTAAAAGACAACTACCCTTTACCTAAGATGGATCATATTTTACAAAGGGTGGTAGGGTCTAGAAGAATTTCTTTGCTGGATGGCTATTCAGGGTACAATCAGATCTTAGTTCACCCTGCTGATCAATTAAAGACAAGCTTTACTACACCATGGGTCACTTTCATGTATGTGAAAATTCCCTTTGGTCTAATGAATGCTGGATCAACTTTTCAAAGAGCCATGGACATAGCATTCTCGGAAGAATTGGGCTACTTCATCATTATATACCTTGATGATGTCACTGTGTTTTCAAAAACAGATGAAGGGCACTTAGAACATTTGAGAAAAAATTTCAAGAAATGCAGGAAGTTTGGGATATCTTTAAACCCTAAGAAGACACTATTCGGTCTCCAAGAAGGTAAACTTCTTGGGCACATCATTTCAGAAGAGGGTATTAAGATAGATCCAAAGAGGATCGAGGCCATATTGCAAATCTCTCATCCTCGGAACATCAAGGAGTTGCAATCTTTCATTGGAAAGATTAACTTTTTCAGAAGGTTCATCCCCAACTTGGCTGAGCTCCTTGGGAATATCACAAACATGTTAAAGAAGGAGCAAGGGGTAAAATGGACCTTGGAAGCAAAGAAATCCTTTGACCTGGTGAAACAAGCGTTAACCAAAACACGAGTTCTAAGAAGTCCTGATTTTTCAAAAGATTTTTATATTTTTTCGTTTGCATCAAAACATACCATAGCTGTTGTCCTTTTACAGAGAAATCCACAAGGACAAGAGCAGCCTATTTCATTCTTTAGCAAGGCATTTAGGGATGCCCCTCTGAAGTATAACATTATGGAGAAGCAAGCTTTTGCTTTTGTTAAAGCTTTGAAAGACTTCAGAGTGTACATCCTTCACTCACACACCATTGCCTTTGTCCCAAACTCAGTTGTTAAAGACATTCTAAAACAGGACCCAGATGGTAAGAGAGGTAAGTGGATTTTTGTTATCCTTGAATATGATTTAGAAATAAAACCCACTAAACTCATCAAAGGCCAAGGTCTAGCTAGATTAATGGTTGAATCCAACTTTGAAGTTCTTGATATTAATATGATTGATGTTTTGGATGATCAAGAGGAAGTCTCAACTCCCATTGTTGAAAACCATTTATGAATTCCTCTTGGTATGCTGATATTGTTTATGTTTTTCTTAATTTGAATACACCTCCTGGTTTGACAAAAACAAAGGCAAGATTCCTAAAATTGAAAGCTGTAAACTATTGCATTTTAGATAAATGTCTTTATTGGAAAAACGCAAGTGGTGTATTGCTTAAATGTTTGCCCGTGTTTGATGCAGAGAAGGTCAAACACCAGTTCCATGAAGGAGAGTGTGGAGTTCATTTGTACTGGAAGACAACAGCCAACAAAATTTTGAGGGCTCGTTTCTATTGGCCTACTCTTTTTCTTTATATACACAAAATGATCATTGCCTGTCATAAATGTCAACTTTTTGAAGGAAAAATAAAACTGCTACCCCTGCATCTGCATCCAATCACTGTTGAAGCCCCTTTTCAACAGTGGGGACTTGACTTCATAGGAGAAATCCATCCACCATCTTCTGCTCAGCATAGATGGATTCTCACAGCCACAGACTATTTCACTAAATGGATAGAAGCCATTCCTTGTAGGTAGGCCAATGATTCTGTTATTATAAAATTCATGGAGATTAACATTCTCTCCAGATTTGGCTGTCCTACCAAGATCATCACTGATGATGCAGTAGAATTTGGATCAAAGAAGATGGTTGAATTTTGTCAAAGATATCAGATAACATTGGGGCATTCCATGGCCTATTACCCTCAAGGTAATGGACTTGCAGAATCCCCAAACAAAATTTTAGTGAACATAATCAAGAAACTGTTGGAGGACAATAAAAAGTCTTGTCACACAAAGCTATTTCATGCACTGTGGGCTGACAAATTGACTTTGAAGAAATCTATTGGCATGTCACCTTTTCATCTGGTGTATGGTACTGATGCAATTTTTCCAAACAGCCTTGGTGTACTAGTAATGAAGTTGATTCAAGAGTTGCAAACTGAAGATAATGACATGATCAGAAGAATAAATCAGACCATCCATCTTCAACAAACCGGAGAGGAAGTTTATAACAAAGCATTCCAGAAATAGATCAGCATTAAAAAGCTTTTTGACAGAGGAACAAAGGCTAGCAATTTCAAAATTGGGCACAAAGTTTTAAAGTGGGACTCAAGGAGGGAAGAAAAGGGCAAGCATGGAAAATTTGACAACTTATGGCTTGGCCCTTACTCTATTCATTTAGCTGCTGGTAACAATGCATTTTTCTTGCAGGAGTTGAAAGGAGCAGAATTGTTTGGGGGTCATGTCAATGGCAGGATGCTTAAACATTACTTCTCTTGATCCATGATATGTTTTGAAGCCTTTTATATTTTTTCCATTATAAATATGTCATCCACCATTGCATTCTAATTTAGAAAGATCAAAAAATACAAAAATAGTGAAAGAAAGAAAAGAGGGCAGTTTGTGAAAACAAGAAAGGTATAGCCCCATACCAAAAAAGAGAAACAAATCTGAAAGTGTGCAAGCTCAAAGGCCACTCCTGAATAACACACTTCTAGTTAGTCAAACTGTCTAATCTTGACTAATTAGCTTTAAATTTTCTGCTGATAGAATAGTGAATTCGATTTGCCAAAATGTTTAATCTTGGCTTATCAGTAGATAGTTTAGGATTGAAATTAAAGGTTCAAACAAGATCAAAATCTGAACCTAAGGTTTCAAAAAGAAAATTACTCAAATCTACTTCAAATTCTGAGTCAAGAGATGTAAAAATCTGGTTCCAATCAGCTCAAAATCTGAACCAGTTGATAAAGACAAAATAGCTCATACAAATTCAAAATAGAGCTGTAAAGAAAAGAGAAGGCCATGATGAGAAACTTTCAGATCTTAAGCCTTCCATTTTTTATTTAATTTTCTGCAAAATAATGTCTATGTGCAACTTATTTTTTATGCCATAGACCAGCATCAAGTTAGACTGTTTAATCCTGACTTGTATGCTTTTAAATTTCTGCTGTAGAATTTAGAGAATAAAAATCTGTTAGACTGTTTAATCCTAATAGATTAGTAGATTAGGTAGAGAATCATATGGGCTCAACTGTTTAATCTGAGTCCATGAAGAAATAAGGAGTAGAAATATATTAGTTTTCTTGCTTTCAAAAGAATAAAATGTTGTAAAAGAGTTTGCCAATCCAAGTGCACTCTAATGAAGAAAAAATGTTAGATCTGTAGGATTGGGTAGGTAGAAAGCTTGTTGATGAAAGAACCATTATTTTTCTGGCTACTAATATGTTTGCAAAAGAACATCATCCATAGAAAGAAAAGCAACCCAATGGATGTGGCATGGGTCAGCCTCCCAGAGAATGCAAGTCTGAAGTTCTTGATGCCTTCAAGAAGGCACCATCCCCGAGTAGAGCCACTGTTAGCCACCAATAAATTTGTTATAGCAAAAGGTGGCTAAAACTTTTGTGAGCCTTCAAGGAACAAATTTTATTGCTAAAAAGTGTTGGCTCTTGAATACTCTTGAAGACCTCATGCCTCTGTCCATAATCTTCACTACTGTGCCTATTCTACATTCAGAATCCTGCAGATTTCCAAGATAGATTACTGCTGTAAACACCATTTTTCCCCTTTTCCACTTCCTCCAAAACTAACCTCATCTTTGCCTTTCCTCTTCCCCCCATGAAATCCCTCATTTTCATGATTTTCCCCTTCCCCTTCATCGAAACCCTTTTATAAGGTTTAAAGACTCCTTATTTGCCTTATCGGAACCCCTCTAAACCTTTGAAAAACATTGAAAATCGATGAAAATCATATTTTTCATATACCATAGACTTAAGCCCCTTTCGGCTAAGTCCTTAACCCTCCCCTCCATACGCCCTGGTTCTAGAACCAGGCGCTGGTCACCCAAGCACTCATCGCTTTGCCCAGTTGTGATTAGCCCTTTCCCTTTAACCTCTAGTCATATAATTCTCCATGCGCCCGAAGGCCTCGCAGCCGGGCGCCTGATCATATTATATATATATCCCGCCGCCGAAAATATTAAAACCTTATGTTATTTTCAAACTTTGGGTTTTCCATTATTTTCTAATTTTTTCCACAAGTTCAAAGTTTCAGTCAATCTCCACCGTTGATCTGATCTGTAGATCGACGACGCGAAGTCTATCACCCGGTGGTCCCCGCCATCCACTCACCGATTTCAAAACAGGGTGGATTTCATCGCACCACTTCTGGGCACGCGGCAGTTTCTTCCATTTCACAATGATTCCATACGCTGGCTGACACGTTTCTTGGGCACTGTTCATGAAATCGCCGTCCATGGTGCGTTAAAGTTCGGACGTGGACCCAGTGCGACATGGACGTCCACCGTCCAATCTGAGGCCGCCCATCGGACGATGATCGCTCACCAAAGATACCCACACAATAACCAGGCTCTGGCATAGCAGTAACAGCATCTCCACTGTCGATATGATCTGCAAATCGACAGCCCAAAATTCATCGCCCATTTTCTCCATTTTGACTTTCCACCTGCGCTCCCGACTGTCGATCTCTGCGCAATAGACGACTCTGATTTAAATTATTCTTTCGCCTTCCTTTTTCTTTCCCTCGATAAATTTCGACCATTGGATGATGCCATCCAACGGCCCTACTCTTTCCACGTGCTTTCTGAAGCAGCAGACCTATATATGTAGGATTTTATAATGTTTTTTTTATTTTGCAGGGTTTTCATTGGTTTTTCCGCCAAGTCCGAAGAAAATTCAGAAGCAGAGGGTGATGATCCTCCCGCCTCTGATCCATCAAAGAAAATCATTTTTAGGTTTCAAATTCACGTATCATCGGTGGTTCATGAGGCATTGATGCCATATCGCCCCTATGCAGCCCTGCACACTAGAAAAGCACAGCAAGTCAAGCACAAATCAAAGAGTATCAATGTCGACAACAAAAAAATACTAGAGCAAAGGATTGAAGACAGTTTTTGTGGGGATTACAGCTAAGAATGATTATCAAAAGCCTAATCCCCGATTAGAAACACAGTTAAAGAAGAAAATCTTAAGTGTTTTATCAAAGGGAAAGCCTCCACCGCCACATCTGAGGCAAATTGATTCCTCCCAGCTACCGAAATGCCACCTGTGCCTCAAAGTATTCAATTAGAGGCCGAAGTTATTGATCAAATGAATATATTCGCCTCAGCGTAGCCATAGAGTTACCTCTGCAAGGAAACTTAATGCAAAAAATATCTGCAGAGTAACCCCGACATCACACAGAGCCTCAACGGTCAACAAAAGCTCTCACCAAGCTTAAAACTTTATGTAAATCATTTAATACAGAAGACACCTATTGTAAGTTTCTTTATTGAGCCCCCCAAAGGCCAAGAAGCCATTAAATCTGTATTAATTGTAATTGGAGATCTTTTATCAGATCTCACCTCCTCATTCTTCTATATATACTTCTGCACAAGATGAGAGAGGGGTTGGTTGATTAAGTTGTTGAACATTGTAATGTAATTCAGCTTGAGACTTCTATCTGTAAATAGTGTTCACTGGCCCTTGAAGCTTTGTTTGTGTTAGATTAGTTAGGCTGGATAGTGAAGATGATTTTTAAACTGAAACATTAGACCCGAGTACTGTAACTGGTTTGACATCAATAACAAGCTTTTTCTTGGGATCCTAGTCTATATCACTGGTGAAGTGCCTCTTTCTTTGTTATCGTTTTCTTTCTATGTATGTCATATTGTTCACTATTCTCTGATAAAGAACAACATTTATAGAGTTAGGACCTACTGTATATCAGTAACCTTCTTTGACTGATAAGCTTTATCTCAATGTTTTCCTTGAATTTGTTTATTTAAGACTGATTTAATACAGTTTAAAAAGTTAGGAATGATGGAGTTCCCTCGTCCTACTGTTTTCTTTAAACATTGTTCTTGAAAGTTATTTTCCTTATTTTCTTATTAAAAGTTAGACTAGAAAAATGATGGTTTTCCCTGTTTCTAGCTTCTATTCTCCAAAGGCAGATTCTGAAGGTATCCCTTGGTGTTGGCTGAAAGCAGACTAGGTTTAGAAGTACCTTACCTGATCTTAAGTTACACTTTGTCTTCTCTTGTATGTTTTCATACTTTCTGAAGGTAATTATGTGGATTACTGGATTTTTTGTCAATTAAGCTGCTTTAATACAAAGTTTCCCAAGAAGTCAATGGTTAGCCCTGTCCTTGGTTGGTTTTAAACAGTTACTTAACAGGCTTTTCTTGTTTGGACTGACTATAAATCCTTTGTGAAATTATTATCAGTTTCCACCTCTCCAACACTTTATTGTTTCCATTCCATCATTTTAATCTCAATAATCGTGTGATGTAGATGACTTGCCCCTTGGATAAATCTTGATGTTGTTGCTCAATTAAAGCCCTATTATGACTCCATAGCCCAATGGAATAAAAACTAGCGTTATATCTATCTTTTTACCCTAGCTGTTCTATTCACTTGCAACTTCTCACCTTTGAAAATCTTTGCACTTAGGACTTTCCACCTCAAACAGTATTCATGCTCAACCATCCAAAAACAAAACAAACCCTTGGCCTTCATAACTAGCCTAATATCATTACCCAAAACTCCAAAGACAAGTCCATCTTTGCACTTATTGGAGAGATCCCTCTCCGGATTCAGGAGGGCTAGATCCTAGAATCCCAAAGTGGTTGAAATAATGTTGCTTCTGCAGTTTTAGTCTCACCAATCTGCTAAAATTATAGATTCCTAACAAGATGGTGAAAAGGGGTTTACCTCATGTGTTTAGAACAATTAATGATACAAAGAGATAGAAGAGTGGGTGAAAATAGAAGGGAAAAGTATGTCGATTTGGTACCCATCAAAGTGCATGTAACATTCATATATAATAATATTTCAAATATCTAATGCAATAAAAACATTATTGTGAATCTAGAAAGCAAGACTTAACACAAGTGAATAAAAGTACCATATGTACGAAGTTATACTCATGAAAACTGACAGTAATTGATATGCTCCTCCTCACTTTCAAGCAATTTAAAGAGTACGGTGGTGCAACATGAGTTAAATAGCTCATATTGTCAAAAGATAACATATGTGTTCCATTAATAAATCAAAGCATTCACAAACTTATAATAGTGCATTCTCTGCAAATGCTTTTGACAAATTTTTGGACCCTTCTCTAAAGGCATGAGAGGGATTTAAATACTAAACTAACTATGTTATAAAGTAGATTATTACAAAAAAATAGAGGAGGTTTCAAAAAACCATCCTCATAAGACTAACTTTAACTACAATATAGGAAAATAAAGTAACAATATGATTTATGAATTCCTCCCTTTCTTTTGGATTTGGTCATGAAGTTGACAAATATCTAGCATGGGCTTGAGCTGAGCTAGCTGCGAAATCCTCGATTTGACCTGTCCCTTGAATACTACGTTTCAGAGTACTGGCTACGATCTTCTTGTTGAATTTGTTAAAGACTGTAGGATCTGGAATTGATGATATGGTTTGATCAGAAAATTCCAATAAATTTCTTGATCAAACTTATTTACCTTATTAATTATTTCATCCTGCGTTTCTGCCTTTTACTTCCACTGTGTTTCTAGCTATTTTACTTCTGAGAACACTTCAGACGTGTCTTTGATATGTTTTGCTTTGACCAGTTGTTCACATACAAATTCAGTAATTTCATTTGATAATCTCGATGTTTTTGCTCCCAGTTTTTCTGCGTATTTTATTTGTGCTTCCCAATATTTGAATAAGATATCCTTGTGGAACTTACTTACTTCAGGTAGATTAGATTCCTTGCCTCAGTCTAATGCTTGCCATTGAATGTGTTCGTTGATTTTCTTCTAGAGCTTCTCACATTCAAGTTTCTGGATACCTAATTTCTAGATCAATATTTCATTTGAGTCACAATAAGAAACAATAATGGAAGCTTGTTGGAAAAAAAATTCCTATTGTTGCTTTAACTTAGCATTTACATCCAATGCTTCTTTATGAATTTCTCTAATTGTGGTTGTATTTGTAACCTAGTCATTGCTGCTTCCAGTTGTGCTTGCTTCGTAGTGATTTGTGCCTAATGCTGTAAATTAAGATTTTCAAAATCCTTCTGAAATTGGGCCATCTTCGATTTCATTTTCTCGCTGGAGTTACACTACAAGGAAAAGAACCTCTAGTGGACGTTTTTGAGGAACGCCTTATAAAAATACCCCATGCATCCATTTCTAGAGGAGGTTACTAGAGGAGGTTGGTGGGCAGAGGGTTTTGCAGATGTTTTCCGCTCGGTGCGCACTGGTGTGCACAAAAATTTGGCACACTGGACATTGTGCGCTTTGTACACACTCGCCTGGTGCATCGTATTACTGTAGAGCACCAGTGCTTAAAAACTCTTCTACGTTGGTGCATCATAAAACACCGCACCAAAAAATAAATTGCTCAGGGCAGTATTAAGAAACCACACTGGTGCATCATAAATCACCGCACCAAAACAGAAACCGACCAGCGTGTTCATAAGAAACAACACCAGTGTGCCTATAGAACCCCGTGCACTGGAACAGGGTTAAATAAAAATAATAATTACGGCCAAAAAACTACATTTTTCAATTTTCATAGTGCTCCAGAGCTCTCAACCACTGGTGCAATTTATCCTTTTATGAGTTTCCCTGACATCGGTGCTCCCATTACACCCATTGCATGCACTGCTACTGTGCATGCCCACCAATATTGAGCTTGCATTTTTCAAAATAGTGGGAAAATTTTCTTTTGCAAATTCTACAACCAATATTCCTCCTCGACGGCAAAATGTACAAGTATTTTTCTTCTTTTTCCATAATTAAGCTTTTTAGCGAATTAGAATTTCAAATAACCTTAAAATTAACCATTTAAAAGAAAAAAAAAATTTGTCGCACAGTGCGCACGAGCCATTCCGCTCACACCGGTAAGCAGTGCTTCTTGTAAAATTTATAGGTCGCACCGCAACTAGTGCTAATGGTATCCACACCATTTTTGGGGTGATACCTAAAGGCGCACAACATTATTTTAAAATTTAAAAAAAATGCGGTGCGGTCATTTAGCCTGTCACACCGTTCACCATGTGGAATAGCGGCAATGTGGTGCATTGATGGAAATATCTACCCTGGTGTCTGTTAGTGCACCGCATTCAGCATCCCGACAGGGTCAACGGTGCGGCCTGGTAGAATATCGCATCGTTGACTATGTAATTAGTTAGGAATTCGGTGTGTTCACACAACTATATGCGTCAGGGCATATATCGTAGTCAGCGCACCGCTCTTCTGACACCATACATAGTCAACGGTGCTTTAAAAATTTCCAGGTGCACCGCATATGGTGTGTTGAATGTCATTTGGGGCACCTACCCCAGTGTGTGACAAACAAAAAATGCAGTGGAACTGGTGCATGACTGTTTTTTTTAGTGCATCGACTCGTCTATTTTGTTTCCAAAAAAAATTATATATGTATATTCCTAAATACATGTCTCATTTAATTAAAAAAAAATATTTAATATATCAATGATTCATAGAGAAGAGGGGGAACAACAGCAAAAATAGGCAGAGAAGTATGAAATGCTTCACTTGTGGGAGGTACAAGAGAGGGAGAGAGATGCGTAATGTTGCCGTTATTACAGCAGCTATTCGGTTTGTGTTATATTCATTCCATGACTAGTCACGCACGTGGGGGTAACAAGGGGTTGATAGCCCCCATATACGTTTCGTTGGGCGCAACGTACGGGGGGGTCACAGGGGGGGCGGTAGCCCCCCCTGTCGGGGTCTGAGGCAGCGCCCCAAAAAATATTTTGGTCCTTATTTTCCAGTGGGCGGACTCGCCCATGGTTTTTTGCATGGGTTTGCACATGGTTTTAGGGCATGCTGGTTTTCGGCCCCTGATATTTTGTAGACTTGGTCAAGGGAACTATGGTTATGTTCTAATCCAGGGTTAATTAATTGGGGTTTATGTATGCTTCGACATGTATATATATGTGTTGTGACACTAAAAGGAATATAATGAAAAATCAAGCTGGTCATCCCGATTTTGGATCCAGGGGAAAATCTCTGTGTTTATCTAGTTTATGTTTTATGCTCTTGCTATTGTTTATTTTATATTTTAAAGATTCGTTTGTAGATAATTTCTGTACAGGGTTAAAACCTACATTTGGTATCAGAACAGTTTCAGCTTCAAGGGTATGCCTTTACTGCTGAGGGGTTTTTCGCTCAGGCCTGAGGTAGACCCTATTCAGTGGGAGATCTGCAGGATCAATTCTTGCGGCGAAAGAAGATGGCAAGCGGTGGGAAGATAAAGACCGAGAAATTTAATGGTCATAGTTTTGAGTTGCGGAAGCTCAAGATGGAGGATCTACTGGTGGATAAAGATCAGTGGATCGTGATAGATCCGAGAACTAAACCAATGGAAATGTCAAATGAAGACTGGAAGAAGCTGGATCGAAAGGCAAAGAGAACAATATGGTTGTGTGTGTCAGATTCGGTATTATTGAATATATCTGGGGAAGCTACGGTGAAGACCTTGTGGGACAAGCTAGGGACTTTGTACCAATCCAAGTCTCTGGTGAACAAATTGCTCCTGCGAAAAAAGTTGTATAACCTGAGGATGAAGGATGGAGACTCGGTGATAGAGCATCTAAACGCCTTCAATACTGTGGTAAGTCAGTTGTCGTCTGTTGATATTAAAATCTTAGCTGAAGACAAGTGCATTAGTTTGTTTTGTTCTCTACCAGACTGGTGGGACAACTTGGTTATTGTAATAGGTAGAAATCAACTACCTTGAATTTTGATGGCATTGTCTCAGCCTTATTGTCGGAGGAAATGAGACGGAGAAATATGGAGGTTCGGAATGGAGAACTGTTATCTGTATGAGGAAGGTCCCATAACAGAAACAAGAATAAGGTTTCGAGTGGGAGATCTAAATCTAGAGGGAGATCTAAATCTCCTAGAAAGTTTGAATAGGTGTGCTAGAAATGCGGAAAGGAAGGGCACTACAAAAAGGACTGCAGATCTAAAGCTCTTGAGAAAGGAAAGGGATCTGATGATGCTTCTTTTGTAGAGGAAAAACCACCTTGGATGAAGGTTGGGATGTGTATTTGCCTTCTTCTTCAAATACACATGTAGATCATGTGTCATGGTTGATTGACTCGGGTGCATCCTTTCACTTCACTCTCCATAGGGAGTGGTTCTACGAGTATGAGAAGTATGATGGTGGCGATGTCTTCTTAGGGGATGATAGGAAGGCCAGAATCATTGAATGTTGAAAGGTCAAGTGGAAGCTGCAAGGTTGAAGGATTAGAACACTTCCTGGTGTTCTGCATATTCCTGCATTGGTTGGAAATATGATTTCTCTAAGCAATATGGATGATGTAGGTGTAAATATAGTGTTCGAGAAAGATACCTGCAAGATGGTTCGGGGAGCACTAGTATTAATGTAGGGAGTTTGGATTGGAACTCTGTACAAGCTACAAGGTAGCACTGTTATTGATGGGTGTAATAGTTATGTGGTTCCTGAAAGTGGAGCGAAAAGCCTAGCGGTCTCTGGAGAAAAGACCATGCTATGGCATCAAAGGCTTGGACATATTGGAGAGAAGGGCCTTCAGATACTACATGGAAATGGTATGGTATAAGGTATGTCTAATAGCTCTCTGTATTTCAATTTTTGTGAACATTTTGTGTATGGGAAGTAGAATCGGGTGATTTTTCCTTCTGGTTCTAAGAGCGTGAACAAGATATTAGAGCTTGTGCACAGTGATGTGTTTAGACCTGTGTCGGTTCCATCACTGGGTAAGTCTGTGTACTATTTTTCATTCATATATTACTTCTCAAGGAATACATGGATATATTTCTTGAGGAAGAATTCTAAAGTCTTTGACAGATTTAAATAATTTAAGGCTATGGTGGAAAACCAAACAGAGAAGAAGATAAATGTGCTAAGGAAAGATAATGATTGGGAGTTCTGCAAGAAGGAAATTGAAGATTTTTGTAAGAAGTGTGGTATAGCACGGCAGAAGACTACTCCATACACACCTCAGCAAAACAAATTTGCAAAAAGAATGAATAGAATGCTGATGGAAAAGGCAAGAAGCATGCTCAGTGGTACCGAGTTAGGACAAGAATTCTAGGTAGAGGCAGTGGAGACTGCATGTTACTTAGTTAACAGATCACCTTCATCAACGTTGGAGGATAAGACTGCACATGAGGTATGGACTGGTAAGAAACCCTCTCTTTCACATCTGAGGGTATTTCTATGTGATGCATATGTACATGTTCCAAAGGAGAAAAGGAGAAAGTTGGATAATAAATCTTAAAGGTGCTTCTTTATTGGGTATAAGGATGGTTTAAAGGGTTACAAGCTTTGGAACCCAGAAACAAGGAAGGTTGTCTATAGTTGAGATTTCGTGTTTAAAGAGGTGAAATATATTGTTAAACATGAAGTCCTACCAAAGGAACCTAAGAATATAGAGTTTGAGCTAAAGGAGGATTAATCAGACTCTACAACAGAAGAATACGTAAAAGAGGAAGAGGCACAAACTCCAGCTGTGAGAAGATCATTTCGGGAAAGGAGACAACCAAAAAGGTATAGCCCATCTGCTTTCTGTTCAAATTTTACTTTAACTATAACTGATGATGATCCCAGAATTGTCAGGGAGGTAGTAGATTCAGAGGATGAAAAACTCTGGAAGGAGGCGATGGTTGATGAAATGGCATCCTTGCATAAAAATGAGGCATGGGATCTGGTGGAGTTTCCGACTGGAACAAAGCCCATCAAGAGAAAATGGGTGTTTAAGAAGATGATGAATGTAGAGGGCAAGGTGGAGAAATACAAAGCTCGATTGGTAGCAAAAGGTTATTCCCAGGAGCCGGGAATTGATTTTGCTGATATTTTTTCTCCTATTGCAAAAGTTACTTCCATTAGATTACTTTTATCTGTTGCTGCTACATTTGATTTTGAGGTAGAATAGATGGATGTGAAGACAACATTTCCTCACAGGGATCTCAAAGAGCAGATCTGCATGAAACAACCTGAAGGCTTTATGGTGAAGGGGAAGAAAGAACTGGTATGCACATTAAAGATGTCTCTGTATGGGTTAAAACAGTCACCAAGGGTGTGGTATCAGAAATTTGATACCTATATACGGGGACTTGGCTTCACCAGAAGCAAGGAGGATCACTGTGTTTATTTTAAATTGATTGGTGACCGTGTTATTTATTTGGTCTTGTATGTGGATGATATGTTGTTGGTTGGAAATGGCAAAGAAATTATCCAAGATTTGAAGACCCAACTATTCTCCAAATTCGACATGAAGGATATTGGTGCTCCAAACTATATTTTGGGCATGGAAATAAGAGATATCGGGAAAATAGGAAGCTTTGGCTAAACCAGAGGAAGTATGTTGAGAATATATTGCAGAGTTTCAATATGCAGGATAGTAAACCGGTGAATGTTCCAATTCCTGTAGGTACAAAGTTGTTTGTTGAACAGTGTCGCAAGACATAAGAAGAAGAGGAGGATATGTCCCATGTTCCATATGCAAGTGCAGTTGGTAGCCTGATGTATGCAATGGTTTGTACTAGATCAGACATTTCACATGTAGTGGAGTATTGAGAAGGTTTATGTCAAACCCAGGGAAGGAGCATTAGACAACAGTGAAGCGGGTTTTCAGATATTTGTGTGGCACTAGTGATTATGGCTTGTGCTACCAGGGAAGACCAGGATTGGAAAGAGTGTTGGACATTCATGGTTTTGTTGATGCAGACTAGGTTGGAGATCTGGACCAAAGAAGATCTACAACTGGGTATGTGTTTAGCCTGTTTGGAGATGCAGTCAGTTGCATGAGTAAAAGACAGTATATAGTGTCTCTTTCAACTACAGAGGCAGAATATAGGGCAGTCACTCATCCAAGCAAGGAAGAAATTTGGTTGCAGAGATTGTGTTCAAGTATGGGGTTGGTGTAGCAAGCTATAAGGATAGATTGTGATAGCCAAAGTGCAATTTTCTTGGCTAAGAACCATGCTTATCATTCAAAGACAAAGCACATTGATGTTCAATATCACTTTGTGAGATATATGGTTGAGGCTAAAAGGGTGTTCCTGGTAAAGGTGGACACTTTGAAGAATGATGTAGATGCATTGAAAAATTCTGCAAGCACTCACAATTTCTCTTCGTGTAGAGAAACAATGCATGTTGCAAAGCTGGGCTAATGATTCAGCTCTCCTGTGGCCCCCTGTGGAAATAAAAAAACAAGTGGGAGAATGTTGGGTTTGTGTTATATTCTTTCCACAAATAGTCATGCAGGAGGGGGTAAGAGGGGGGGCGATAGCCCCCCCTGTCAGGGTTTGGGGCAGGGCCCCAAAAAAAAATTTGGTCCTTATTTTCTGGCGGGAGGACCCGCCCATGGTTTTGTGCATGGGTTTGCACATGGTTTTGGGGCATGACGGTTTTCGGCACCTGGTATTTTGTAGATCCGGTCAAGGGAACTATGGTTATGTTCTAAACCAAGGTTAATGGATTGGGGTTTATGTATGCTTCGGAATGTATATATATGTGTTGTAACACTAAAAGGAATATAATGAAAAATCAAGCTGGTCGTCCCAATTTGCGATCTAGGGGAAAATCTCTGTCTTTATCTGTTTTATGTTTTATTCTCTCGCTATTGTTTATTTAATGTTTTAAAGATTCGTTTAATAATAATTTATGTACAAGGTTAAAACCTACAATAGCTACCCAAGGGCTCCTAAGGCAGGTAGGCCTCCTCAAGTTCTATGAGGAGGCTACTTCCTAAAGGCCCATGGTGTGTTTTTAAGACATATTATCTGCACATGGAATTCCCACTTACAGGCTTTCCAAGTTGGTCCTAACCAGTGGTACACACCCACTGAGGAGGATATATATTTCATTACAGGGATATCTAGGAGAGGGGTGGATTTTCCCTCGTTCCCAGAGGTTCCTGCTGGTTATGTAGTAGGGATTTAGTTAGTTTACTGCTAGAGATACATTGGAGCATTAGTACTATCTCCTATAGATTTTTTAGGTCGCTGGAGGTCAGTTACGTATTGGTGCATTTGGTAGTGAGGAGGTGTAGTGCCTCTCACTTCTCATTTCGACCATTTCACACAAAACCATTGACAGACACCACATTATTTTATTGCTTCTATATTATGTTTATTCTTTAGTATAGGAGCCACGACTTGTTAGGGGGTTTTCCATTTTTTTGCGGCGGTTTTGTACAACCTTAGATAGATGTCATGCTCATGCACAAGGGAGGATCAACTTCCCTTTTTCTTCAGAGTTTTTATTTTTATTTTTTGAGGGGTTTCTAGAGATGAGGCCTACTTTTGTTCGGCAACCTTGTAAGCCGATTTTCAAGGTATGAATGCAAATGTGGAGGTAGATGATGCCCAAGATGGGCGAGAATATGTTTCCAACCAGGATATCGCATGATACACTAGAGTTGCTAGCCAGTGTTGACGAGATGCATCCCTTAGTTATGGTCCCCTATCCTTATGATGGATTGGATTGGCGAGGGTGTGCCAACATCCTCTTCACATATGATGAGTTTCCAAATGATAGAGGTAATATTACTGTTTTATTTAAATTTATTCTAGCATGTTCTTTAACTTGTTTTTATTAAATTGTGTAATGAAATTGTCTAATTATTGTTGTGTGCTTGTATATATTTTTTAGAAATTGGCTCTTTTGATGGCAAGGACATACTGGCACCACCACATGATCCAGGTGTGGATCTTGATGAGGATCAGGGCATGCCAGAGGCCGAGGATCATCAGGAGGCAGGTGCAAAGAGACATGCTCCTGCTTGTGCATCGGTACCACCTTTTGCTAGGTGCGGTCGACTTGATACTAGATAAAGGATGGATTTGGGCAACCAACTCAGTGCATTGATTATTCAGGCGGGCATCAGGCCCACTCATTATAGATACATACAGGCCGATTATAGGTTATTACAGATGTGGAGAGGCATGCCATGTGACATGTACAGCCTGATGTGGCATGTTGTAGGAGCTACGCCCTTAGTTACGCGGTTGAGGAGGATTGTTGCACGTTATAGGCGTGGTCGAGATGCAGCATGTGAGGGATGATCCATGAGCAGTGACTCATCATCTCATGATCATTCACCTCGCACCGCGCCAGATGATCATGAGCCTTCGTTAGCATCTAGCAGCAGTTATCATGGAGATGAGGTTGGACCATCAGCCACATCCAATCAGCAGCCAACAGCATCCATCAGTACTCATGATCATGAGCAGGATGGACCATCAACCGTCGAGGCTACACCATTGACTGAGTAGGCCTCAACTAGTACTGCTATTGATGTTGTACCACCAGCTGATCCATGACATTTATATTACAGTTGTATCTTCTTAACATTATTCGGTTATATATATATATATATATATATATATATATATATATATATATATATATATATATAGATATAGTCCATGTATTTTATGTTCATGTTGCAGTTGTACTTAGTTTACATGTTGGTGATCATCATGATGTGTATATTGTTAGGTCATGTTAGATATATTCATTTAATGTGCAGCTTATAGATGTGTATGTGATAGCATGAGTTAATATTTGACATCAAATGCATATTTGATGTTTGTGTTGTGATGATGTTATACAATGCTAATTGTGTTCTATTAGATGATCATGATCACGATGATGTTAGCAAATTTGAATGTGTTTTTTAGTCGAATATGATGTGTGCACGATGGTTATCATGATCGTGATGTTTGTTAATTAATTTAACATTAAATGACCATGATATTTATTAAATATTATGTCATGATTGTAATTTAAATTTAAATTTTAATTGTATGTAAAATTGTAAAATTGTATTTGTATTTGTAATTGTAACTTTAACTATAATTGTCTGTAAAATATTTAATGTAAAATTTTAATTGTAATTGTAATATTTAATTTATTTTGAAATGATTATAATTGTAATTTTGATTGTGATTGTATATATGACAAATTGTACAATTGTAATTGTAATTGTAAATGCAATTCTAATTCTAATTGTATGTAAAATATTTGTAAAATTTTAATTGTATTACTGTGAAATGATTGTAATTGTAAAATTTTAATTGTAAATGTAATTGTATGTAAAATTAAAATTCTAATTCTAATTCTAATCGTAATTGTATGTGAAATTGTAAAATTTTAATTCTAATTGTAATTCTAAATCTAGTTGTAATTTTAATTGTAATTGTATATAAAATATTTGTGAAATTGTAATTGTATTAATGTGAAAATTTTAATTGTATTAATGTGAAATTATTATATTAGAATATTTAAACCTGTAAATTTGTAAATAATTGTAAAATAATAAATCTAGAAGAATATGAATTTTTGTAACATAATAAAGTTTAGAATATAATGCAAATAAATTCAGGTACTTTAGAATTATCATTATTTTATTATTATCTTACATACCAAAAAAAAAGAACTTTATACAGTATGCCATTTCTAGCAGAGATTCTTGGTTTTCCATCCGGTGCACTTATCATCCTAACATTCACCAGTGTGTCTTAGTACTAAGATGCACCAGTGCTTCAAAACTCTTACGCACCGGTGCATCATAAAACATTGTGCCAAAACATAAACCTCGATCTTATGAACCGCACCTGTGCGACTATAAAACCCCATGCACCAGAACAGGGTTATTCTATAAAGTGCAGTATTAGAGCAGTAGAGTGCTCGAATCACGGGAAAGAATTTTTCTTAGGAGATGAGGGTTTGAAAGGAAGAGAGTTATAATTTTGGTTGAGATGTTTATAGTAGAGAAAATGAATGATTCAAACAGAAAGACAGACAAAGACGCTTACAGGGATGCAGACAGTTACAAAGCTCGACAGAGTACAAAAGGAGAAAAGGAGTACAGGTTGAGACTGGTAGAGAGCATTCAGTTGAGGCCTGCGATAGGCTTAAGAGGTCCCATGATGGAGAAAGGGAGAGCAGAGTTGATGGCATAGAAATACCTATCGACGCTCTGGCGACTAGTAAGGTGAAACGGTCCTTCGAAAGTAAGGAGTCATATTCGCTAAGGGATGGCATAGATATATCAATTGAGTCTCTTGAATGGGCTAAGATATCACATGAAGGTAACGATTCTCATTCTTACAAGGATGGCAGTGAAATATTGGGAAATAGAGAAAGATCAATCGAGGCAGTCGATAAATCCAATAGGCATCATGAAGGGAAGGATTCCCATTCCCTTAAGGACAACAAAGAAAGATCCATTGATGTTGTTGATCGGGCTGGTAGGTCTCATGAAGGGAAAGATTCTTCAGTATGTGTTTGAAAGCAGCTGGGAGTATTGTCCGAGCTTCGGTTGGCTTACATAAACTTTTATTAGCAAATATGACATCGCATAGAATCACATCTTCCACTTTCAATTGAACCTGAATGGCATCTCTAACTTGTCTGAGCTGTGGTCCTATGGATGAAACCAGTAAAAATTCCTCTTGTATTATAAATGGAAATCCAGTGACCATTTCTGTGGGAAGAAAAGCATAGATACCTGCAGCTACCATATTTCCACCTGCAAATCGGTTTCCCATTGGAAAATCTAATGTAATAGCCCATTTTGTAATGTATTTCCTCTGCTTAACCCTATACTCATTTTCTACGGGAAACCATTACCTCCACATGTAATAATTGCATCGTCTAGTCAAAAATTGGTCTTCTTATACTAACAAAAGTAGAATTAAAGACTAATTGTCATTTCTCCCAGAATATTCAAGGTCAGTTTCTCGTAAAACAAAGATTGTATAAATTCTTTTAAGATCAAGATAAAAAGAACAAAGGAGAAAAGAGGAAATTGGATGCCAAGATGGAGAAAGAACTTACAAATGAGCAAGCAGATCATGGGTTAGCAAGCAGATCATGGGGCAAATTTTCTTGTTGCAGGTTATGGAAAGGTTCAATTTTAATTTTTGAAAGAAGAAGAGGTGTAGTTTTGAAAATAAATGGCTCAAATATTTTCACAGCACAATGTACATTTCCAACATGTCTAAAAACCAAAATATCTCCAACTTCAATAAACTACTTAGAAACAAAACTTTCCCATTCGTTTGTGAAAACTACCCACGTCTTAGCATAACATAGGTTCGCATGCCACAATTTCCCACTTGGGCCCTGTAGTATTGCATCGTCACACGCCCCACATTGAATTCTCTCCACATAATCAGTGGGGACCTCATGCAATAAAAAAAAATCATTGGAAAAATAGTTATTTCCATCAAGAATTTATCCAATTCTAATTCTCAATTCTAATTCTAATTCTAATTCTAATTCTCAAAAATAAACAAAATTCTAATTCTCAATTTCTATGGTTGGAGTTCACTAAATTTTGGTGTAGATACCTAAAAGTAATTTCAGTGCCTTAATCACAAATTGGTGCTCCTGTACATATAACTACACCGGTGCGTTTTAGTTACTATGCACCAGTGTCATGTTACAACTGGATGCACCTGTTACACAGTAATTTGTCACCGTCCCTGCCATTCCCCATCCCGCACATTGGAGGGCTCATTCTGTGACCTGTGAGCAGAGACAAGACTTGAAAATACTTTCATGAAATCCCTCTGAACATGAGCTTTGTTTGCCCTGAAGACATCTCTTTGCAAAAAACCCTAAAAACACCTCTTTTTGCATTAGCGCGGGCAGCCAGTTCAGTACCCGCGCCAATGGGGGAAATCCCTCAAAGAGGGCGTGCCAATTGGTGCTATGTCCCAGAGTCGCACTCACGCTAGCCAATTTAAGCAGTGTTTTTTAAAAATAAATGGCGGAAGTTTCGTCCTAACAAATTCCTGGACTGCTATCTATCTTGAGTTGGGAGGTTTGGCTACAGATTTCCATAGAGAGGAAGTGGTTTGCCACCTCTCATGGAAGCTTCCTTGATGATAGGGCCAATCATTATAGGGATCCCAACTCCCCTTCCTCCATCTATAAAATCTTGCTCATCTCCATTGCAATATAGTCTTCAAGTTCCCTAAATTCCCAAGAGCCTTATGCTGCAAGAGCCTTGATTATTCCCCTAAGGCCAAACTCAAGCAAGGAGACTATTGTCACGATTTGAAGAGAGAGGTTTGTCCCATCCTTGACAGGATTTTCAAGACGTGTTCTGCTGGCGACCCTCCGAAGGAGAATTCAGCGTCAGAACTTGATTGTAATTTTCCTTTGATTGATTCATAATAAATGACTATCGGTTATGGTTCCACTCTTGTTGATTATTTATAATGATGAGTTATGTCCTTTCTGACTGACATATAGTTGCATCTACTGGATTTTACGCTTGCGTTTGTTTTTTTTCTTGCATGTGCAGGTGTCCATCACAGATATCGTGGGGATCGTGATCTGCCAGGGCTAAGGAACGAGAGCGCTACCTCTTCTACAAACAACAACGTTGGAGTCCAGGTAAGCCTTCATCGCTAGTTGGTTTATTTTCAATTAGGAACCTGCACTGTAGCGTGAATGATTGTTGCTAGACCCGGTCTGGGCTAGTAGGGATCGCCTCTGTCCGCAGAGGGGATTTACCTCCACAACAAATTGGCGACTCCACTGGGGATCGTTAGCTTGTTGTCGTTCGTTTTATGAGCTATAGACGGAGCCTGAAGTTGGCCAGATAGCCTTCGAAACGCTTTTTCTCTGCAATTGCGAAGTAGATCAAAGCTGCTTCAGTCAATCTCCGGTTTAGTTTGTAAACTGAACACTTGGAGCACTGTCTTGTCTCTTCGGTTGATTCTTGATTCTGCTTGCTTGATCAGCTCTTTTGGGCTGGTTCTTTCTGTGAATTTGGGTTTTTGAAAACTCCAAACATCACTGGTCTGATCTTGGATTGCTTGTTTTTTATTTTAGCATAGCAAACTTGACTGGCGCGTTTTTTAGCGTGACAGTCGCGCCAATTGGCGCTAGTTGTCAATGTATTACCCGCGCCAATTCTGATATGGTGTTAGTTTCAGCCTCACAGTCGCGCCAGTGCTGGGGACTGCTAGGGTTTTCTTGATTTTGAGCTTTATGAGCCTGATCTCTGATTTTGGTTTCATTTTTTTCGACTACTTGAGTGTTTTGGAGCCTTGTTTGACTGACTGTTACCTTCATCCTTTGGTTGTTTGCCCATTTCCATCGATTTTGCATTTTAGCCCTAGGTCATCTAGGTGCTATTGTGTGTCGAGCCCTCCTTGGGAGTTTTTGATTTCTATCGGTTCAGTCAACCTTGTGATTGCTTTTTTACATTTTTTTGGTGGTTTTCTATCATCTCATGGCGTTTTTCGAGTGGTTGTTCCCTTTTCCATTCAAATTCCACCTTGTCTCGTTTGGGCCTAGATTACACGGCTCATTTGGTGTCTTTGGGATTTTTTTGGTTTTGAAGGACTGTTGGTCGATTTGAGATCTAATTGTGCTTGTTATTGAGTGAAACGTGCCTGTTTTTGCTCTCTTATCACCATTTCTCAAATTTCTTTCCATTAGTTTTCATTTTGTTTAGTGCATTTTGCTCATAAACATTGAAAATAAAAAAAAAATCCCTTTAGCTTTTCATTAGTTAATGTAAATTAGATCTTTTCGGTGTTATTAGTGATTGGTAACCTTGAACGAAAAGCTTTTTAGTTTTCATTAGCTGCAGTAGAGCATCATTGGTTGTTTTTTGTTCATTTCGTTATTGTGTGAAAAGCTCTCAACTCTCTCATAAATAGCTTTCATCGAATGAAATGATATACTGTGGCATATAGAGTGCATTTAGGAGATTTTGAGACATTACATTCGCTAAGGCCTGAAAACTGAAACGTAATTGAAGATAAACTTTAAAATTTACTCAATTTACACTAAGGCAGCATTGAAATCTAACGAAACACATCTAGTGGTCTAGGCTAGAGACGTGTTCCGACGTCTTAAAACCTAGTAGCTGTCGTTCGCCTCTTAGCTTTAGACAGCACTAGTACGGACTTGTGCTCCCCGTACCATCGCGTATATAAATGGAGACCCCACTAGGTTTCAATCCTTTATCCATAGGAAGCCGAGTATGCCGCCCTATACCCGTGATACACCAGACACAGCATTCGGGGAGATTGCCTGCACGTACGGAAAGTCCTTGGTTGATTTCTCTTTCATTTTGAAACCAAGGTGTATATTGCAGTTCACGGTTATTTGGTACACCCTTTGCCTAGTATTCCAGAGTATTCATTTGATCTTTTCTGACTCCTTAAATTTGAAAGGATCACCAAGAACTTGTCCTTTCATGCTTGCTTCAAAACTGAAAGAGATAGAGTCACCTTTCATCCGTTTCTCGACTCTTAAAACATGAAACGGTGGAGTTTCTTAATTTCAATGTTCTAAAAATAAATCACCTGCGATCACACGCCCTGTTAGATTCTGCTTGTTGGCCATTTGATTGTGTGCCTTGGTTCTTTTTCCGCCCATGTGCAGTTTTGAGTTGTTGATGGAAATTTTTCCAGAGTTCACCAACCAAGGAATCCCCCCCGATGGGAATCCTGGTCATTTTCCTCCTTTTGGGAATGTTGGTGCTCCTTACATGGAAACGTTGTCCCTCCCTGGGTTAACTGTAGGGTTGCCTGTTTGGTTGTTCTCAACCTCTGTGGTTCCGAATGTCTCAACTACTGTTCAGTCAATTCCTCCACCTGAACAACATTATGTTGATTCAAAGGTGGACCTTTCCCCTTCTTCGCCTATTTCTGCATCCTCCTCTTCTACTTCGCCTGATGAAAGTCTGGATTCAAGTAAACAGGTGGCTAAGGAGAAGAAGAAGAAGACAAAGAAGAAGAATTACGATAAAAGAGAGGCTAAAACTGCCACTACTGCTTCTGAAACAACGATGCCTCCTCTTGATACGCCTCCCAACCCTCCACGGAAAGTCAAGTTCCCTTGCATGTTATGCACGGGAGACCATCTTCTTCGAGACTACCCTCGCATTCGCAAGGTCCTTGAAGAATGGTCTAACGGTCGCTCACCATTGTCGTTGGCTTTCGGGAGTCAGGTTGGGGGCACGTCTCCAACTGGTGCTGGTAAGGCTCCTAAAAGACAAGGTAAGATCACCAATCCCTGTAAGTTGTGTGGAGGGCACCATGCCATTCACCTTTGTCCATATATGGATGAAGCCAGAAGAGTCCTGGACAACACAACTGCTTTTGCACCACGCCTTATGGCTGGTTACCAGACACTGTCTTTGAGTCCTCCACCAGCTGACCCCGTGGTTGGTCAAGAGTCATCCTTGGTCAATCCCGCTCCCCCGGAAATTCCAATTCAGGAATCCATTCCCGACCGACCATTGGTCGTGGAATCGGTTGAACTAGCCCCGTCTATGGTGCACCAGGTCTTTTCCGTTGAGAGTGGATCTCACACCCCTCAGGTTCTTCTTGTTTCTTCAGATTCTTCGGACTTGGAGACAGATTCTCCTGTCCCTATATTTCAAGAAGTTGCTCCTCCGCCTCCCGTGATGGAGGTCCCGGAGGATACTCCTCTCACTTTCGAGATGGAAGTCGTGGAGGATTCTCCTTCTTCTTCCCTAACACCAGGGGAAGACCATCTCGATTCGATGGTAGCCCCATCAAGTAGTTTGGTTGCTTCCTTTGATTGGAATCGATTTGCGGGATACCGCCTTCCGTCTTATGTGCCTTTCGAGATAACAGTACATGCTTTTGGCCTGGTCGTACCCAGCACCATTATAGACGAAGGCGCGTCTGTTAGTGTTCTATCCTCAACTACTTGGCAAGCTTTCGGTTCGCCGCCGCTTGTGCCTGTTACGCAGAATGTGTTGGCATTCAATAGAAGAACGAGTCAACCCTTAGGGATCCTTCCAAGGTTACCTGTTACTTTGGGAGGTAAAACCATCTATATGGACGTAATGGTTGTTTAAGGCCCCTTGGATTTCAATCTGCTTTTGGGGCGTGATTACACCTATGCCATGGGAGCGCCTGTCTCCTCCCTTTTTTGTGTGGTCTGTTTTCCACATGAAGGACAGATTGTGACCATTGATCAGCTTTCATTCTTTGGTCCTGATATGGCAGCTGGCCTGCCATCATCCCTTCCTGTTTTTTATCCATCCATTGTATCTGCCCCACCGCAGGTCAACTATGTGGCTACCTACCCCGTGCCTGTACTCTGTCATGATGCCATCGTGAATTGTGTGCTAGGGGCATTGGATCCTCACTTCCAAGATGCTTTTCTTCCAACCGGAGTGGAACTCTTGGAAGTGATGACTTCTTGTTCATTATGATGAGGTCGGTCGGAGCATTGTTCTTTTCCCGTGTCAAGCTCCTTTAAAAATGAAACAAGGTCGTCGGAGCACAATTCGTTTTCTTGTGTCAAGCTCCTTAAAAAATGAAACAAGGTTGTCTGAGCACAGTTCATTTTCTTGTGTCAAGCTCCTTAAAAAATGAAACAAGGTTGTCGGAGCAAAGTTCATTTCCTTGTGTCAAGCTCCTTAAAAAATGAAACAAGGTTGTCGGAGCAGAGTTCCTTGTCTTGTGTCAAGCTCCTTAAAATATGAAACAAGCTGGTCGGAGCACAGTTCGTTTTCTTGTGTCAAGCTCCTTAAAAAATGAAACAAGGTTGTCGAAGCAAAGTTCGTTTCCTTGTGTCAAGCTCCTTAAAAAATGAAACAAGGTTGCCGGAGCAGAGTTCCTTGTCTTGTGTCAAGCTCCTTAAAAAATGAAACAAGCTAGTCGGAGCATAGTTCGTTCCCTTGTGTCAAGCTCCTTAAAAAATGAAACAAGGTCGTCGGAGCATAGTTCCTTATCTTGTGCCAAGCTCCTTAAACCATGAAACAAGGTGTCCTGAGGATAGTTCTTTTAATGTGTCAACCTCATTAAAATAATGAAACATGTTCCTATTCAATTCGAGTCTTTGATAAGATCTCGTAAAATCCCATTCGAGTCTTTCTTAGATCTCGTAACTTGAACCATCACTCCATCTGCCTTTCATATGGACTGAAGCTTGGGGGGCATGCACCTAGAATTGAGTCACCATACTGGGGGCATGCTCACTTTTTCAAGAATGGTTTGTTTCCATTTCAAGCTTGTGTAAAAATGAAACTAGTTTCAAGCATATTTTATCTTTGTTTCAAGCTTGTGTAAAAATGAAACCAACTTCAAGCAGAGTTTCCTGATTTCAAGCTTGTGTAAAAATGAAACCTTTCCCATTTTACCTCTTGTGATTGCCATTTTATCAACCTGTTTTTTCCAAATGAGCCTTTGTTCTCTCTCTCCATCATCACTATCTGCTTGGCCGATCATATGCCTTCACTTGGTTGTTTCACCCATTCCTGAGGAACCGCTGCGATGAGTGGTCTTTGTTAGCCAGCCTCTTAACCCTTATTTGTTCAGAGCAGTTCCACCATTACCGGAACCAGTTGCTACCCTTAATACCACTCGTTCCTTCAGGAGGAGTCATCCTTCAGCTCTTTTCTGACTATGTAAACATGAAAATATTGTCGAGTCCCTTGTCGTTTTCGATCTCGTTAAAGTGGACACGAAACGACATCTAACCAGTATACGTTTACCACTTTTTCGGGCTGGGAAATATTATTTACGAAAAAGGAATACCCTAGCCTATCGCGACTAGGAGGTTTTCTCAAACATAGTTTTATACCTTTTCGGATCTAAGGAACTATTTACGAAAAGGGACCGTTGGAGTTTACTTTTCCGTTGTCTTTTCAAACTCTCTAAACATGAAAAGACGCTGAGTTTTTCCTTTGTCAGACTCGTTAAACTCTGATGACATTGGATTCAGTCGTAATGACGGTATCCGAGTTCCTCCTTCCTAGGGCTTGTTAAATGTACTAGGGTGGGCTTATACAGCAAGCATATGGTATCCTCTTCAAGCTTGTGTAAAAATAAAGAGGTACTCGCTAGAAATGGTGGGGAAAATGGAACCAAAATCATTGTCGTGTTGGCAGTATGTCGCTCTTGAACATGGCACTTGTCTGCATTCGTGTCGGGTTGGGGACATCTCATCTCATTTTTCACTTGCCTCCGTGGGTTTGGGTGATCCCTTTTGACCTCTCATAAGCTCTTTGCCTCGTCACCATGACCTCTGATCTTTTGATGTCAAATACTGCCAAGTCCACTGTCGTGTCATTCATATGTTCAAGAGAAGTTGACCTCTGCAACTACCAACCTTCCTCTGATTCTAATCTGATCATGGTTCGCAAAAGACATTATATTCCTCTGTCTCGTGTCGATGATGTGGGAAACACTATGGCCCACCTTCGATCAAGGTCACTTCCTGTCGACTTCAGCTCATTATCCAGGAAGCTTATCTAGAGACTCCCTTCTGGTGCCTTGGAGCCTACATGCCTCAATGGCAGGTTCTTCGCATTCGACGCAAGGTTTTCATCATTGATCTTCGATCGAGTGATTCTACGGGTGTTTGATGCCAGCTCATTTATTCACATGCCGTAGATTGTACCTGTAGTACCTTGAGGGCCATTGTCATTATTGGTGGTACCTCTTGCGTTTGTTAACAGCTTTCAACATTAGTTGGTAATCAGACGATGTTCTTGCATGTTCGACTTCAGTTCACCTATTCGCATGCTTGAACTTGTACTGTGTTCAAGTCAAGATGGAGCACAAGACCCTGGATTGTCTCTGTTGTAATCTAGGCTGCATTTTGTGGATTATTATGATTATTTACATGACTCACTTGCTGGATGGTTGCGACCATACTTGAGTCTATTTATCGATCCTCACTGGATGGTTGCGTCCATGCCTTGGATCTGGATTATTGTATACTCTGTTATGGATGGTTGTGCCCATACCACATATATATCATGTATTTGAGACATCAGTTGTAATTCTTCACGCAGGTTTTCCGATGGCAGAGTTTTCAGTTGGACATGTTCTCGTAAAGCATTTCACCCCTCTCTCTCGTTCGGGCCCCATACTTTAGGGGGCATCTGTTACACAGTAATTTGTCACCGTCCCTGCCATTCCCCATCCCGCACATTGGAGGGCTCATTCCGTGACCTATGAGCAGAGACAAGACTTGAAAATACTTTCATGAAATCCCTCTGAACATGAGCTTTCATTTCCCTGAAGACATCTCTTTGCAAAAATCCCTAAAAACACCTCTTTTTGCATTGGCACGGGCAGCCAGTTCAGTACCCACGCCAATGGGGGAAATCCCTCAAAGAGGGCGCGCCAATTGGCGCTGTGTCCCAGAGTCGCACTCGTGCCAGCCAATTTAAGTAGTGTTTTTTAAAAATAAATGGAGGAAGTTTCGTCCTAACAAATTCCTGGACTGCTATCTATCTTGAGTTGGGAGGTTTGGCTACGGATTTCCATAGAGAGGAAGTGGTTTGCCACCTCTCATGGAATCTTCCTTGATGATAGGGCCAATCTCATGATTATATGGATCCCAACTCCCCTTCCTCCATTTATGATAACTTGTTGATCTCCATTGCAAGCTAGTTTTCAAGTTCCCTAAATTCCCAAGAGCCTTATGCTGCAAGAGCCTTGATTATTCCCCTAAGGCCAAACTCAAGCAAGGAGACTATTGTCAAGATCTGAAGAGAGAGGTTTGTCCCATCCTTGACAGGCTTTTCGAGACGTGTTCTGCTGGCAACCCTCTGAAGGAGAATTAAGCGTCAGAACTTGGTTGTAATTTTCCTTTTATTGATTCATAATAAACGACTATCGGTTATGGTTCCACTCTTGTTGATTATTTATAATGATGAGTTATGTCCTTTCTGACTGACATATAGTTTCATCTACTGGATTTTACGCTTGCGTTTGTTTTATTTCTTGCATGTGCAGGTGTCCATCACAGAGATCGTGGGGACCGTGATCTGCCAGGGCTAAGGAACGGGAGCGCTACCTCTTCTACAAACAACAGCGTTGGATTCCAGGTAAGCCTTCATCGCTAGTTGGTTTATTTGCAATTAGCAACCTACACTGTAGCATGAATGATTTCTGCTAGACCCGGTCTGGGCTAGTAGGGATCACCTCTATCCACAGAGTGGATTTACCTCCACAACAGCACCGGTGCGGTGCTATTAAGTCGCGCACCGGTGACGAATAAACACAAATAAAAAAAGCGGCAAATTGAAAAATCGGCGACAAAATATTTTCGAAAATCTAATTTCGTAAAATAATTCTTTAAATACTAAACACTTTTCAGTATTTCACTATTTTTCCTAAAATTTTCAACCATAGATTTGGAGGAGACATACCTGGAGCAAGAGAGCACGAGAGCACTGTGGAGCAGCAAAATACGTTCAAACAGAAGTATTCAGAAAATCAAAAATGAAACCTCTGGTGATTCAAACCCTGTGTCATATAATTTCAAACCATCTCATGATTAAATTTGATTATTTTTTTACTTTTTTCTGAAGTTTTATCCATTTTTACCCTAAACCCTTCATTTTTTTTTTTGTTTCTGCCCTTTCTTCTCCCTATTTCTGGGATTTAAGAATTAGGGCTTTTCATTTTAGATTGAAATCCAACCCACGGGACAACTTGCACAGTAGGATCCCAATCCATTCGGCCCTTACGTGATTTTTTGAAAAAAATGGATTTTTTTTATCGGTGTGCCCTACGTAACTGAGCACACCATTGTGTTGTATTATACAATGCACCACGCAAGTACTGTGTAATAAAAAATTTAAAAACATTTTTTTTTTAAATCAGTGCACCGTATCTAAAATAGGGCACCAGTGCTCTATGTTACAAGGATATCACTGTACAGTCTATTATAATGTTTATGTGGTGCATTTATAATACCCCCATGCACCGACGTCGGTGCATACATCGTGAAATGCGCACCAGTTTCTTGAGATTTATTTTTTACCTAAAAATTTGACAATTTATTTATAAGTATATTAATGAATGATATGGTACAGGTTTCAAATTGATAAAGAAATGACTGACAAGAGATCAAGTAACAAAAATACTAATAGCACATCAAGAAAAGAAAAAAAGGCAAGTTCTTTGTAAATTATTTACAAAAAACATTATTTTTGAATAGTATGTAAGTTTAAATAATATCTATTGTTTACTGTGTATCATGCAGAGCCACAAAATGATGAAGCTCGATAAGATTATTTATGATCTAGGACTAGAAGAGCGTAAAATCTTGATGGAAAAATTGCAAAAGGATGGATTAGGTGAATGAAAAAATACTATTGATCCAACATGATTTTCTTTCTTTAATTTTCATTAAATATAATTAAAATTATTAGATAACATGTGTCAAACAATCTATTAATTCACATCTAGTTAATGTTCTACAGGGACCAACAACTCAGAAAAGGAATATTTTTCTAAGAAAAGAAAAAAATATAACATGCAAATTAAAATGAATTTCTCCTTAGCTCATCTAGAGTGGTGTTGGAGGTTAACGAAAGGGGGGAAAACTTTTACAAAAGTTTGAGGGATCTAGTGGAATGAATGTATAGACGTTCTTTCCACTTACAATACAAAAACCAATCCAATGATTCCAAGAACCAAATTTTATCTAAACTACAGGAAGAGTTTCTAGAGAATTGGTCAATGAGACATGTCATACTTTTAATAGAAAAAATGTATAACAACAAAAAAAAGGAATGTAGAAGTAATATTCCTTTAATTGTTTGTCTAGAATAATTTATAAATATCACTTTTGTTATATTTACTTTTCATATATCAATACAAAAATTAAATAGTTTATTGTCATGTTAAATTTTCAGGAAGATTATGAAAATCTCAAAAGATGAACGAGCTGATATTAGAAATATGCCAGTAGGAATGTCCGAAAAGGTGTTCAAGGAGATGGTCCAAGAAATGGACAAAATTGCATTGCAGGAGGATCCATCTCAACAACAACGTGCTTCAAATGAAATATGTAATAATTGAATTTTTCAAACATTAGGTATAATAAATAAACAATTTAGCATTAAATATTAATTTTCAAGAATTTTCTTGCAGAAAATAAAATAAAATGGAACCCATTTAGCACATAAAACAGGATGACAAGGAAGCAAAGGTTTGATATCTAAGTTTGTGATTAATTTTTACTTCCTTATAACAACTTAACTAGATTTGATTTTTGTATTTTTGAAGTTGTTTTACAAAACTCATCATTGAATGTCTTCAAAAATGTCCTAACATATAAAGAATAACCATCAGACGAATTGACTGAAATTGGGTTAAGTATGGGTTGTGAGTATATGTTGGCATATCAGAAATTAATTGTGGAATTAGTAAGCACCTATCGATATTGTTTTACTTAGCTCCGTATATAATTAATAGAACAAAAAAATCTTTTATATTAAATATATGATTTTTAATGGGGCATAAAATTTGCAGGAAACAAAATATGGAACTACGCCAACAGATGAAATTTTGAAAGATACCATGTGCATGGTTTTGAAAGAATGTGTGTAGTTTATGAGTCAATTTTTGCTATTGTACGTCATTTTTCTTTATGATTTACATTGATGTATATTATTTAATATTGAAATTTTCATTATTCTCACCAATGTATATACACTCATTTAAGTTTATTTTTCTGCTTGTATATGGAAGGTGAAGAAGAAGAAAAAAATCAACAGAAGTGAACAAAACATTCTGAAAATAACCCAAGTCATGGAAGTAGCTCTAGCAGTGACAAAGTTCAAGCGAAGAATGATGATCACTATGTTTGGATATCAAAGCAAAGGCATTGTATTTTTTGAAATATGGCTGTGAAATCAGACATTTTATTTAATATAATGGACATAGTGTCCCAATTGAAAGACAAACACATACCAATAATTGTCCCATTTTGTATGACGAATAATATATATATATATATATATATATATATATATATATATATATATATATAGCATAAAATATGTTTTAATTTATTCTATTGCGTTCTCCTTTGTCGTTCTCAAATGCAAAAAAAAATATTTAATTCATATTAATATTGTTATAAGATATATGTGTTGACTTCTGGTGTGTTATCACTCAGTAATTTCTCAAGTTTAAAGGAATAACTCACCAAGGTAACCACAGACCAATTTTAAAACTCTAAGAACTTTCCTTCTTAGGGTTGTCAAAGGGCTCTCTCTTTAAGATTTAACCTTGTTTTAATTATATGATATTAGGTTAGTTATGATGTGAAAAATGGTTTGGTTTGCTTTCATGAGAAAAATCACTTAATGAGATGGATAGTGATAGATATGTTTGTCGATTGAGCTAAGGAGTCAAATGTCAAGCAGACGGGACTAGGATCAAGGTCAAAAAGTCAAATTTTTTCAGGGCAAGATAGATAAGTCATTGAAGATCTTGGAAGGCTAATTGGTGAAGTGGTTTGATCAGGATAAAGAGAAATCAAGGATTCTTTGATTTGGATAAGGAAGGAGTAGATAGAGGTCATTCAAAAGAGGGAGAAATTAAGGGTTCCCTACCTTGGAAATCAACAGAAAACATAGAAATGATAAATAGTTAAAGACATGGTGCTTTTAACAAATCCTGTAATAATATTCCTAGTTCATCATTCAAATTTAGAACAGATATATGGATGCATGTAAAACATAAGAAGATAAACAATGACAGTATAAAGTACTTCACTTCAATGGCTCATCACATGAATCCTGAAATATGATGCTAGATGATTTGATCCAGTCTGCTACTTGAACTTGCTAGAAAAAGCCTTCAGGTATAGAAATATTGACTATAGAAATATTTAGCAATTTATTCCACAATGATACTTCAAAGAGTGAAGTATTTATACAAATTATAAACTAAAATATCTTAAAAAAATATCAATATTGGTTTACAAATATCTCAAACTGTATTACATAAATAGAACTTAATAAAAGGACACTCAAAACTAATGAATCTATTTGGAACTATTTTTATGGATTTATGGTGACAACATAAGATAATTTCGAATTTTATATCAAGTCTTAGTTGATGATAAGGCTTCCAAGTCACTAACTGTTTCCTTGCTTTGTGCATTTTGCTCCAGAAATTCTTGCAAAATTAGGGTCCAATGATACCTTTGTATATCTCAATATGAGATATCTATGTAAAAAGTGAAAGAGGTTATTGTAGAAAAATATGTTATTGAGATAAACCTCTCTCATGTTTCTAAACTTCCACTCCAGTTGTTCATAATAAGCTCCGCAAAACGATGTGTAAAACCGAATTTTGCACAATCTGAAAAATAGACTATGAAGATGTGCTTGTATCTCTCATTCTTTAATACCTATGTAAAACGTGAGATAGGTTTTTGTATATTGGCCTCTTAGGAACATAAAAATCCTCTTGTTTTGCAAAATTCATCTTGGATTGGCCACAATAGTTTCTACAAAACTAGGACTTAAATAAGAAATTTCTAGAAAATGTCTCTTCTTGCTCTGTTTTCATATTTTAAATTTTTTGTTCTTTTAACTGTTTTTAATTTTACTTTGGACAAAATTAATTTTTGTTGGTGGAAGTATTTTCATATCTTTTTAATCATTGCTGCCTCCATATTTACTTTTTCTATTTAATGTTGACTACTTTGTTTTTTCTGATTTGGCCTTCACTCTGACTTTTATCTTATACACTTTAACTCTGATACTCTTTGACTCTTCTGTTTTCAATGTCACTCCGAATTCTTATTTTTATTTTACCACTCATTGTGTAATTTCATCATTATAATCTCTCTCTGACTTTTATTTAATTCTTTCTTCATATACAAATTGTTTGTTGAATGAATTTGTTTGAATTAAAATCTGAGAATTTCGAGCAAACAAGTTTTTCAACTAGTATTGAAACTGTTGGCCCAATTTCATATTCTAAGAATAACTTGCAAAAATAAAAAAAAAATTGTTAATGAAACATAGGTTTGAAGGGAAGAAAATAGTGGCTTTATGGAATTGGAAATTTAGTGAAAGGAGATCTAGCCCTAGTAGGGGTTTTTTTGCAATTTTGTAGAGGTGTGGGCATAAGGGTAGAGATGGGTTCTGAACCTCAAATAGCTTAACACACAGGTGCGAAGCTATATTAGTTTACCACAAAGTAGAGTGAGTATGTTTTTCGCAAATGCTGTAGATATTAACACAATGCTTCGGGATTTTTATTGCATTGCTTTATTTCCTTTAGCACAGAGTGGAACAGTGGCTTATCGTAGTAGAGGATGATTTTACGCATTTTTACAGGGGAGAGCAAGTGGTTTATCGCAGGGGTGGAAAATGGTTAATGGTTTCAAGATGGAGGATATTACCGCCAGTGGTTTCTCAAAGTTGAAAGGTGATAAATGGTTTTCGTTGAATCGATGCGATCCAACAATAAAATGATGTGTGGAGGAGAGATAAGGCGCTGAAACATCTTTTATCGCAAATCCAAATTTGTTTAACGACTACACCATTGAAATTGCGATATGAATTTTGGACTGTTGGACCAAGCGGAGCGAATGCAAACGGTTGAGATCAATTGGTGGAGTTGCGAGGTAAATGGGCTTTGGGCCTGGGGTTTTTAATGTGGCGGGGTTGATATAATATATTTAAACATAGTTTAAACATAAATTATAATGTATTAACAGGATAGGAAGGATATGGTAAATTACATAGAAAACAGGTGACATGAAGGTGTAAAGAAACCGTAGGGCAGGTGATATATATATATATATATATATATATATATATATATATATATAGATATCTATGGGGAAGAGGAATATGTCACGTGGGTTTTAAAATCATAGTTTAAACATTATTAAAGTGGGTTTTAGGATATTTTAATAAAATGAATCAATATAATTACAGGGGGGGGGAGGTCTCATAATGGAATTAATATATAAGTTAAGTGTAAATATGAAATGAATAAGCAGAAATACACAAAATTCACTAAGTAAAGTTTAAGTTAAGTGTTTGGGCGTGAATAGTGGTGGTCCCATTTTAAACATTTCACACTTAATACTTAGGATAATGCATTTTTGTGGGTTTTTTTGGGTATTTTTGTATGAAAGGGGAATTAGTCAAGGGGGTTTTACTTTTCCTAGATAAAAAGTGTTTTAAACATAGGAAAAGGGATTTTATTATGGTAAAATGAATGATGAAGGGGAAGGGTTTTTAATGAAGGGGATTCCAATACTTTAGTGTCAATCAGTCACTAAGCCGTGGGTCCAGTCCCACCAAAAGTAAGAGAAATGCTCTGAGCCTTTATGACTGAAGGATTTAGTACTGGAACACATTATGGGGATGGAAATTAGTAATATGCCAAATGATATCTATCCATGCCTTGTGAACCTACTTGTTCCTACCCATTTGCTACCCTAACATTTTTTCTTCATTTATATGGGTACATTTGAGCTTGAAAACCCTTATTCATTTTTCTTTTAAAATGGGAAACTATCTAATTCTAACCTTATTTCATCCAAGCACTCAGATTAAACTGTTTAGCTCCTTATTATTCTCTATTTTAACTATTTATTTTCCAAGTTTAGACTGTTTTGTTAGATCTTTATTCTCTATCTAACAACATGAAATTTAAAGCATGAGAGTTCAATTTTAAGTTGTTCGACCCTCATGGATTGTGGCATTTAGGACAAGCTGCAAAAAATATTATTTGCAGAAGTAAACTAAAGTAGTGGCATTTAAACTTGCAACACTTTCATGATCTATTTTTTATGGGGTTCATATTTAATATTCTTTTAATCTTTGTTTCTTTTTTTCCTTTGATTGTTCTTTTAGGACATACCCTCTTTTCACTTTTTAATTTGGGAATACATTTGCCGAAAGAAAAGGTATGTACAATATTTCAAGATTTTAACAAAGTCAATTCAAAATTATGAATCCTATATTTATAGGACCCTAACAACGTCTTCACATGGGGATGGAATCTCCTTGTGAAATGTCAAGGACACCGTCACCTAGTAGCCTAATCCTTCAAGCCAATCCCAAACATGCATATGTTGTGACTGAAAACTCTTGAACTGAATTTACACCTTTTTTTGAAAAATGAACTCTGATATGAGACTAAAAGGTGTTGCAACCTTCAGGCCAAACTGCTAAATCATCAATATCTTAGAGCCTTTTCCCTGACTTCAAATTTTAATGAATTATTTCAAAACTAGCTAAAAATTGTAAACTGAAATACGCTGAAATCCTACCTACTTACTCTAATCAGTTGTCAAACTGCTAGTTAGGTAAAATGAAACATCCAACGCAACCATTCAAGCATTATGTACTTTGATATATTTTTTGTGCATTTTCTTGTTGATTATCAAAACTGTAATTCTGCAACCTATTAGAAACTTGTCAACCAATGAGAGGATAAGGAAATACTTGATTTCCTTTGTTGACTCTAGAAATTTTTCAAAAGGATATTCAAAGATATATACACCGATGTTTAACTGATCTAAACAACTATACATATGTTCTGGATGGCCTCCATGCCATGAAACTAAAATGTTATTTTCATCTTTATCTCCCTGCAAACTCTCAGATGAACTTTGTGATGATATTTCTACTGATGGAAATGTTTGTTTGAGGATAATTTTATCATATTGATCTTGAAGCTCATAGTCAATAAATGGAGAAAGGCTTTTAATGCATTCATTATCCAAAATATCTTCTATTAGATCATGAAAAACTTGTGAGGATGGCTGCATTCTATTGGATATGGATTTCAATGGGACTTCATAAACTTCAAAAAGTTTATCATCCATTTCGTTAAAGATGTTATGTCACATTTCCTTTAAAAGCTGAAATGATTCAAAACATAGTGGTATGGAACTTTCTTTTGTCCTTTGATCAAATGTTTCAATAAAATTTGATAACTGTACTTGTGAAACTGGAAAATATTGATCAAGAGTTTCATCATCTTCATTATTGTCAATAACGCTACCTAAAGACTGGTGATTATTGATTGCATTAAAGTTGTCTCTAATAAACTAAAATGAAGCAAAACAAAGAGGTAGAGACCCATGATTTACTTCCCAATTTTTTGCACTTTCTTCTTCACTCTCATGGCTGATCTTTATTGGCTGATCTCTGTATTCCATCTGTTGAAAATGCATTTTTTCATCCTCCAAACTAGCTATTGATTGCTCTGTAAAGTTAGTTTGAGTTTGAAGAACATAATTTTCATCATATTGATCATAGTCAGGAAAATCATTAAATGAAGGAATGTCGTGAAACATACACATTAAATCAGCAGATTTCTTCTCCTCATATTGATCTATAAATCCATTTTTTCATCTATGAGAATTGGAATTTGCAGGAATTTTTTCATGGCTATCAATCTCTTCTATTTCTTCATGGTGATTTTGAACAAAAAATTCATCTCTCATAGTGATCTTCTGTATGATTTCATCTAGTTTTCTGACCAAAAGGCTGAGTTTTACTTCTGCAATGTTTGTTCCTCTCTCCTTCGGCTTTCAACGTTTCCTTTCTTATTTGGAAATTAACTTCTACATCAATTGCAATATTTTGCATCTGTACAAGTGTTTCTGAATCTCTTTCTCTTAAATGAAATTCTATTTCTGGATCAAAGGCACTTGGATAATGCAAGAGATCTGAATCATGAGGAGGTCTAATATTTTCTGCCATTGAATAATAAACTTGATTAAATCTGTCAGAAATTTGTTGTATTGTTTCATTTGGATGTCTTTTTAACTCATTATATGCTTCTATGATCACAAAATTATTGACTTTAATTATTCATCTGTCAAGAAAAAGTTTGACAAACTGCTGGAAATTTGAGATGCTTGCATTAGGCAGATTCTTGAACCAACTCTTTATTATATTTTGCAAAGAAAGAGAAAAAAGGTATGATTCTAACATCATATTCATCAATCTCAAATAAATCCAGATAAATTTCAAAACCTTGAATATGCTTTTGGGCAGTGATGTTATTATTTTCTCCATCAAACCTGGGAAGAAATTTGTAATAGTTATTATAGAAATCATGGAGTGTAGGAGGTAAAATGAGGGGCTTATATCTATAAGTAACTTTACAAGGTACATGATATGCACAGGGATTGTAAGATCAGTCTTGATTATTTGAGGCTTCTTAATTGGAAAATTATCCTCATAAGACTCAGAAGAAAGCTCCTCAAAGGGATTAGAAGAATTAGTATTTACAATCTTTAAAGGAAAATAATTAAAAACTAATCTAAGATCTTCTCTAAAATAAAATATACATTGAAACACTTTCTTAATCAGAAAGAACATAATGTCTTCGATTAAGATCCAAGTTGAAATCCCGATCTTTCCATATTTTTCTTTCAGGTTCATTCCTCCAGTGGAGTCTTGATTGTAAAATTGATTTAGAGTCACCAGGTGCATGATTTTAAAATTTGTGTGTCTGATCAATGTCCACCATCATAGATCAAATCTGAACCTACCAAATATTTCTGACGAAAATGTTAGTTTCCCCGGCGGAGTCGCCAATATGTTATCACTCAGTAATTTCTCAAGGTTAAAGAAAGAACTCACTGAGGTAACCACACATCAACTTTTAAACTCTAAGATATAGCCTTCTTAGGGTTCAGAGAGGGCTCTCTCTTTAAGATTTAACTTTTTTTTAATTATATGATATTAGGCTAATTCTGATATGCAAATTGGTTTGTTTTGGTTTGGTTTGGTTGGGTTTTATGAGAAAAATAACTTAGGGAGATGGATAGTGATAGATATGTTTTTCCATTAGGCTACGGAGTCAAATGTCAAGCGGACAGGACTAGGATCAAGGTCAAATGGTCAAATTTTTTCAGGGCAAGATGGATAAGTCATTGAATATCTTGGAAGGCTGATTGGAGAAGTGGTTTGATCAGGATAAAGAGAAATCAAGGATTCTTTGATCCGGATAAGGAAGGAGTAGACAAAGGTCATTCAAAAGAGGGAGAAATTTAGGGTTCCCTACTCTAGAAATCAGCAGAAAACATAGAAATGATATATAGTTAAAGACAGGGTGCTTTTAACAAATCCTGTAATAATATTTCTAGTTCATTATTCAAATTTAAAACACATATATGGATGCATGTAAAACATAAGAAGATAAACAATGGCAGTAGAAAGTACTTCACTTCAATGGCTCATCACATGAATCCTGAAATATGATGCTAGATGATTTCATCCAGTCTACTACTTGAACTTGCTACAAAAAGACTTCAGGTACAAAAATATTGACTATAGAAATCTTCAGAAATTTATTCCACAATAATACTTCAAAGAGTGAAGTATTTATACAAATTCTAAACTAAAATATCTTGAAAAAATATCAAGATTGGTTTATAAATATCTCAAACTGTATTACATAAATAGAACTTAATAAAATGACACTCAAAACTAATGATTATATTTGGCACTATTTTTATGGATTGATGGTGTTAGTATGAATCTTTTGTCAAAGTGTACGAAAAAATACCACTTCAGCTATGCATAACTTATAGCCCTAACATCAAATATGGCTGCCAATATATTTAGATATACAGTTAGTTGATCAAGACAAGTGCTGCAAAAAACCAGATCTATGCATAAAGAGACATTAAGCAGTAAAAATAAGGTTTTGCTCCATACATCCAATAGACAAGACAAGAACAATATTTTTTGAAAGAATTTTTGTATTAAGGGCACCTGGGAGGAAAACAAGAAGGTGTTTCCAATTATCCTCAATGGGATGGGCTCTTGGAAGTCCTCAGCACTTCAGATCTAGCATTTCTCTCTCCTGTTGGTGTAGAAAACCCAGAAAAAGATAGAACTCAAAGGGAGTTCACAAAAGAAAAAATGGAGAAAAGTGACCAAGTGTATAGATCCAGAGTGATCTAATAGGCAACAAAAGGTGAAGAATGGTAGGAAAAACCCTCCTATTTATAACAAAATATTGGGTCATTCTAGATCTTGGTGCACAATTAAAATAATGTTAACCAAATCTAGATCCACCTTTTATGGAATATTTTATTATATTTGTTGGAGGAAAAAAGTATTTGACTTGGGTCAAATCCCTTTATTTGTCAATAAATGATTTATTTATCTTTTTAAGGAAGTGGTTGAAGGATAATCAAATAAATAATGATTTATTTAATTATTTGTGGGTGATTTGGTCATATTTAGCAAGGAATATTATCTAAATAAGATTTAAATAATTATTCCTAGAAAATAATAAGATAAATAAAGGTTTATCTAATTAATTTCTTTGTTTTGGGTTAAACATGACTAGGAATAATAATTAATTATGGTTTAATTAATTATTCCATGAGGAAAATCAAACAAATATAGGTTTGTTTAATATTTCCTTTTGGGGTTTCCTGTTTAGACCATAAACAACCTAATAAATGTGCTTTATTAAGTTATTTTACATAGTGAAAGCAATTTTACTTAGGGTAAAATTGGTCTTACATGGTGTACTTGGGTCCATCTAATGATAGTAGGTTAGATGACCAAAAAATGGTGTAACAGATTTCCCCCCAGCATGCGAGTGTTAGGAGCAAATCGTATGACCAAAGTACGTTGTAAGAACTCAATCACCAGACATCAAAAGGGAAGTCAGAGAGAGAAATGTGAGGTAGACTAATGTGCTGAAGAACTAGACCCTGAGGAGACGAGACATACAGGTGCAAGAAGTCTCTTTTTATGAGAGGGTACCTCTGCTAAAGGCGGCGGGGGAGGCATACCTATGCTCGCCGAGACAAAGTACAAAAGAATAGTGTGTCCAGTAAACAAGGGACCAAACTATAAAGTACAGCTGGCATAAATATGAGCCAATTAACAATACAATGAGGGATCCCATATACATGCTATGCCTGGGATAACAGCCATGACTTGTACAGTAATATCTGAGTACATGAGATACAAATACAACCCAAATGCCCCTATAAGCGGGGAAGGGCTCACAAAATCTGACTGATATATGTAAATCAAAGAAGCGCTGCAAGCAGCTAAGGCTGACATCATCAAATATATGGAGCCATCGGGGGCTGTGAAGAGGTCATCCAGGCATGTGGGGGGCTACCTGCAGGGCCACCCCCTCGTGAGGGTTGAGACATCTCACACACACCCGGGAATCACCAAAAGTGACTGCTGCATCACTGAACCATCAAGCATACGGATCTCAATCATGCTGAAAGGAGCTGGAGTGGAGAAACAATCAAGTCAAAGGGAAATGAGAGATGCCTTTGCCTGATCCGAGGCACCGAACAAGAGTGGAAGCTGGAACCAAGGTACACTACCCTCTAGACCTATCTTCTGGAATGAAGGAGCTGATGTCAACAGAAGGAGGTCCGCCATAGGTGAGGCAATGAGAGATCCTCAACTATGGCACGAGAGGAAATAGTAGAGCGACTGACAGACTAATACCAATGATGATGATGGAATGGAGGGGACTGAGTAGCAAATGGACGACTTCCCTTGCTAGAGAATAAAGGACATGAATTTAACGGCAGCGACTGACACAATATCATAAGGGATAGGGGACAGTGGGACTGACGGCCATAATGTGCGACACAAGAGAGAGACCAAGCAATGAAGGATGGAGGACTATAGAGGGGTACAAAGGGACTCGGGATAGAATCCATGAATGCGATGATGACTAACCTTGGATGCTCTAAACAAGGGCGACTCGATGGAGCTGCCACACAGAAAAGGTCCCATGGGGGACCATGAAAACATGGGTACAAGATGGTATCTCATGACGAAAATAGAGACGAACAAAGAAGAGTATGGAGGCAAAGTGGTGCCCCAAGTACAAGTGTTGTAAGTGAGGAAATTCAATTTTGGGGGGAGGTGAAGTGACCCATCTTGGACAGAATGTGTCCTGGTGAAGTATCAAATCACAAAAAACTAACAGATACCCATTTGAGGACTCGGTGAGAGCTTTCCAACGGTGCAGACAGTTTTTCAAACAGAGCTACGGTGTGGTCGCAGCAGGCGAAAGAAAAAACAAGGGTTCTCTTTTAATAAGGCAGTTTTCCCTCCAAATTCGCTCATTTTCTAGTGTTGCTGTGGTGAATGTAGAGAGGAGAGAAGGACCTAAATCTTGCGGCGAGTGTAGCGGAAAAACCGACCGTTGGAATCGAGATCCATCAGTTGCAGGTAAGAGGCCTAACCTTACTCTTTCATTTTGATGGATTGAAAGTCCAGATTAGGGCCCAGAATCTCAAGAACAGACCCTCTTTCACCTCTACGGCTGGGTCACACTTTTTGGGCCAAAAAATGTGACCTGGGAAGTAGGTTTTGAGCCAAAAACTGCGACCTGTCCCAGGATTGGGAAAAAAAGTGTGACCTAGAGGATGAATGAGATTTCTGTGATGTTTTAGGGCTGAGATGTGGTTTTTTGTGATTGGTTACAGTGTTTCCTATCTGTATACTGACAAAGATGATGTGTTTGTGCAGATATGGTAGATATATGGGTCACCTGGAGAGAGAGAGACCTGGGTACATTACGGTCAGAGATCTAGGTAGATCAGGGTGTCCGTCGTGTATTGGCCAGATTTGGGGTTCTGAAGTTTTTGGAGAACCCTTTGATGAGAGCAAGGGAGCCCTTGTTGGCCCGAATTGTCAGTTATTGGGATCCAGATCATGAGGTCTTTGTAGTGCAGGGGCATAGGATCGAATTGACAGTCTAGGATCTGTATTTTCTGACTGGTCTCCCGCCACTTGGGATGGTGGGAAATATGCAGCCAGTGTTACCGCAGGGGCGGAACATCATGGAGTTTGTGGAGCGACATTGTCGACCATGTCTCCAAGTTAAAGGGACTCGTATATCGATCGGAGACCTAGAGAGATTAGAGACCCGTGCAGTGGCCGTAGCGGTGTTGCGGAACCTGGGCAACCAAGCGCTCCATCACATCACTAGGGGGCAGATGATGATTATGGAGAGTGTGTTGAGTGGGACCTACTATGGGTGGGCCCAAATGCTATTGGTGTCGTTAAAACGATAGTTGTAACTTTGCAAGCGGCAAGTGAACCACGATTGCTCGTATGGGACTTTATTGTGCTCCTTCTTTTTTGAGAAGATCCTGACCTTACGACCTCATATATAGCTCCCAGATGGGGGCTCGAGAGAGCCTAGGATGCACCGGTGGGGGCAACTACTGTGCATAGGAGGAGGAGGGGTGGTCGGACGGGTGTTTCGACCTGAGTTATTTGCCCATTGGGATTAGATTCCGTTATACATAGACGATTATCCCTATAGTGGGATGAGTTATTGTGGAAATCCAGACCTACCACTTCCGCCTGGTTGAGTATGGGGACCCAATGGTAAGTGAAAAGTGACTACTCTTTTTTTTTTTTTGGGCATGTTAAAGTTATGGAACAGTAGATAGGGTACTGATTCATGTACTTTTGGTATGCAGATATAGCTCCGGTAAAACCGGCCGGATATATGGGACGATCGGCAACATCAGGAGCTGCAGGCCCGAGTGGATCGAGAGTGGCGCATAATGAGGATGCGGCCACCCTCCTGGAGGACATCCACCGTAGATGCGAGAGGTTGCTGACCGGTGTTTCAGAGCGCGGGTGGCAAGACTTAGACGACCAATACATAGAGCCATGTATTGGTCTACCCTGGGAATTGAAGGGTGTCATGCAGCACATGGCAATGGCCGGTCAGGGGATACGTGATCTACAAGCTGCAGGAGCAGAGCCATTGGCTCGGGATCCGCCAGATAGTGATTAGGTGTGGGACAGGTGGTGCCCCCTAGTGTGTATGTAGGGACAGGTGGTGCCCCTAGTTTTGAGTTTTTTATAACATGCTATGGGCATGTCATATGTATTAGAGTAGATGGACTCTAAACACATGTTTTGTGACACATATTATGGATATGCATATTTTTCAATGATTATGAATGTTAGTGTCTTGTATAAAATGCGTGTGATAAATGCCAATCTAGAACATGGTTTGTAATGCTATCTACATAGTGATTTTGTTCTCGAGGTACATGGTTGAAAGTTATGGTTTCAAATGCACGTATCAAGAGTTTCACTTGTAGATATCATCGAAAGAGGATAGGATTATGCACACGATAGAAACCATTTAGTTGCATGACAAGAAGTAGGGAATATAAATGAACATGCGGATGGAGGATGCGATGAGAGAGGGCATCGACTAAGAGACCATGCACTGCGTCATATTTGGCCTGATTATTGGTAGCAGTACCAATGCAGACCCCGTTCGAGAGAACAAGGGCATGCAAGGGGGTGAAAATGGCCCAACCCGCTGAGGCTAGATTCTGGGAGTAACGACTTGCACCATCAGCATAACCGATATAGGGAGGGGACGGGAGGTCCTGCGGAATAGTGTTACAAGACAAAAAATGGGGGGAGGAGGAACAATGACGGTAGCGTGAGTGCATAGTAGACATCAAGCGGCAACTGCAGGAGGGAGTTTGATGGGCAGGATGGCTATGACTCATATATGAACTAGATGGTGGTATATGAGGGCTATAGGAGGTATGGCTGGGACTCGGGCTGCAGGGGTCAACATAGACGCAGGTGGTGTAATCCCGTGTATGGGCGGGGAAGATGAGGTCATGGGTGGAAAAGGCTTCCAAGGGGGTATCCTGATGGGAAAAGAGGGGGTGACGAGTGGAAGGGAAACCACATGACGGGGCAAAGCTACCTAAATCACCTGTATAGGAAGAAAGGCTCACATACGGATCGTCACGAGGAATGACAAAAGAACAGATAAACAAATGGTCAAATAATGTTGAGCCCAGGGTGGTCGCTGAAGGGGGAGCGAGCGAAACAACAGGGGAGGATTCAAAGGGAATGTTCTCCAAGGGTCTCACAGAGGATGATAGGTAGAGAATGGTGGAAGTAGACTCCGTCATATGGACATCGGGGGGGGGATGTCAATGGGAGCGGGGGGATCCTCAAGCTGACCTGAAGCATACTGCGCAAGTATGGGAGAGGCGGACTGATTTTGTTCAACCTCATACTCTCGAACTACCTATAAAGAGGTGTGGTAATGCGTTAGGTGAGGAAAATGGTGGGAGTAATGGCCATGGACACCACACAAAGCACAGGGTTTGTTGGTGCGAATAATCTTTCTGTTCTTGGTTACGGACGAGGAAGGAATAGAGGGGTCAGGGACCGTAGACTCAGGGAACATGACTTTAACCATGGGTTGAAGACAGGGCAACTCAGGACAAGTATGGGTGGCGTGACCGATGACATCACACAAGGCGCAAGGCTTTGCGGGCGGAGGAGGAACCAGGTCAGTCGGGGTGGCCTTGTCTTTGGATGCCCCCTTGCGAGCTTTTCCTTTCTTTCCTGGAGTTGTCACCATAGGGGCAGGGTCATGAGGAGGTGCTGGGGGCATGGTGGCAACGGAGGAAGCGAGGGGGACCACTTGAACTGGTGTCAAAGCAAGATACGGTTTGGGGTGACCAGGTGGGGTAGCGGCTGGAGGGTCAAGGTACCAGACGGATATGCCCAGGGTCAGGTTGGGGAGAGAGAGGGTGGCCATGACGGGGACCGTATAGACTCCGGGAGGGGGAGCCAGAAAAGGTATCTGACCAGCGGAATAATGACCAGGAGGGACGGCTCCGAGATGGTTGAGGCCTGGGGGAACCGACCCAGGAGGATAGAGGGGTTCAGGGATACAAGCTATAGGAAAAGGGCCCGAAGGAGGAGGTCCGGCTGGCTGAGATGAATGGCTAGGAGCAGGTTGCGGTGGGCAAGGTTGAGTCTGAGGTTGCTGACTAGCCGAAGCGGATCACTTAAGGGCAGCTCGGGACGATTGCATCATGCAAACATTCGATAAGCTGGGATCAGAGATAGGAGGAGCAGGGAGACCAAGGAAAGTTCCAAGCAAAGAGGAGTCTTTGTAGACGCCGGGAGAGACACTGGTCAAGGAATCGACGGTTTACTTATTGGCTACAGAAGAGATGGTCATCTCAGGGGAGGTCTGAGACTTTGGCTCATGATAAGTCAACTAGTCGATGGTGACTATCTTTCCATTATGAGGAAAAGACATCTTGTGAAAAACCGTGGATGGGACAGCAGACATGGCATAGGTGTAGCTTCGCCCCAAGAGAATGTTGTAATCTAGAGGGGCGTCGATGACTTCAATGTCAACGCAAATAGTCTTGCCCGCAAGGGTGATACGAAAATTACAAAAAAGGCCAATGGGATGGGAGGCGTGGTCGTCCCACGCTCGAAGGGTGATCGTGGAAGGGGCCAACTCAAGAGATCCGAGTTGCTTCCAAACCGAAGCGGACATCACACAGGTGGATGCCCCCTCATCAATTATACACCGAGAAACATTAGCGTTCCGGATTTTGATTGGGATTTGGAAGGCGACGGAAGGAGGAAGAGGAGGATGTTCTGATTGATGGGCGTCGAAAAAAATCATTTGGTCATCAGCAGGATCTACAGCGCCCATGGCAGATAGCAGAGCCTTCTTTTGGGAAGGGCACGACTGGAGGAGTTCTAATGTGGAAATGGTAGTAGGAGACTGCGCCAAATAATCTACTATGCTATACGAATGAGCAGCTCGACTAGGAGCATCATTTCGGCCTAATGGTCCCTTAGAAATCTTGGTATGAACCTCAACATTGGGTTGAGGGATATGTAAGGGACCATTGGATGTCCAAAGAGGCTCGGTAGAACCTGAAGAAGGGGACTCCGAGGCAGACTGAGCGAGAGGCTTGGGGTACTGGCGAGACCGAGTTTGAAGTTTAAGGTCGACGGTTGGGGATGGATCGAAGTTCATCATGAGGATCTGGTAATCGGAGGAACCAGAAGGGGAAGGTTGAGTGGCGACCTGTCCATCAGGTGGTTGGGCAGCCACGAATCCTTGCTGGGGGAAAGGATCGGTGAACACAGCCGGTTGAGTAGTGGCCACATTAGGAGGAGCATGAGGGGGGGCATGTTGTCCTCACAATGTGGCTTGATACTCCCACATCTGCCGCCTCTGTGGTAGAAGGGGACAATCGTGAGTGTAATGACTGTAAACACCGCAACACGAACAAGGCTTATTTGTGTGAATAGGCCTGTCCGGCTTGGGCTGAGTGCCCTGTTGCTGGTTAGCAGTGTTAGGGTCAGTACCTTGAGGATTGGGTCCACGAGTACCAGGGGAAGATTTATTTTGATTGCCTCTCCGCCTTCTTTGAGAGGAAGGGGGATTAGTCGTGCCCTGCTGTGCAAATACTTTCCCTAGAGGGGGCTGTAGGTGTTGTTGCTGGGGTGGAGAAGGCAAGGGAGGTGGAATTGCATATGCTGGAGGAGCTGGAGCACCAGGATGTGGATAAGGATAATGGTTAGGTTGGGAAACATTGAGGTAAGCAGGAGGTTGGGCAAAAGGATGAGGCGTGCCGTATCCTGGATACATGCTACCTGGAGGGGAAAAAGTGCTAGAGGTGCTGGCCCCTCCCGGAGGGAGACCATAGCCCATAGGAGGTTGAGAATACGGATGAGAAAGGGATCCAACAATACCGTCGGTAGAATGAGATGCCCCCGGGGCGTTAGCGCCACCGGGCCTGGGGAGGTCAGGAAGGACGGTATAAACATAACCAGACTGAGCGTAGATCAGGTCATATTTCAAGGCTATTTGGAGGGTAGCTTCTTCGGTTTGAGGGAAATGGGAGGCGACATCTTTGCCAATGGGAGGTAAGAGAGTGTGAAGGAACCAGTCCACATAAACCTGATCTTCGAAGGTGGGAGCTCGACATAAGCTTCGCCTTCTCCGCCATTACTGGACATGAGTGGAAAGGCGGGTCGAAAAGGATTGACAGAAAGAAGTCAAAAGCTCTATACCAGTGTCGTATCGGAGAGGGAGCTGGAAATAAGACAAAAAGGCTTGGGCAATGGTCGCAAAGGTGGTATGGGAAGAGGTGGCCTGGTCAACATACCATTTATAAGCTTCACCCGTAAGCGTGCGTTCGAACAATCGAATATGGATGGAATCATCGGTAATGGAATTGGAGGAACACCACATGTGGAAAGATCAGACATGGTTGGTTGGATATTCTCCAGCAAGGCCTTTGAACTTAGGGATGTCGGAGGGGATCTTGGTTGGAATAGAAGGCCAACCAACATTGTGGCGAATAGAGTCATTGATCAACTGATTGAGATCGGGGAGGCTGAGTCCTGCCATGTAAGAGAGAAAAGGTGCAGCCGAGGTAGTTCATGTGGCGGTTCCACTAGTAGTAGTCCCGACATTAGGGCTGGGATTACCGCTAGCGTTAGGCCCTAGACCAGACATAGTGAAGGTGACAGGGGGAGAACCGGAAGTAAAAGGAGAACCCAATGAACCAGAAGAGGAGTCGGAGTGCAGACTCGGAGGAGGACTAACTCGACGACGGCGGGAAGGAGTAGATCGACCGACCGGAAACTGAGGGTGAAGGCCAAGAAGTCTCCGGGATGTGTGCCTTGGGGGCGCAATGGTGACAACACAAACATGGCACAAGGGAAAGAAGAACAACCAACAAAGGTAGGGAAGTGCATAATCAAGTGATTACAATGTCGAAACAAGGGCAGAAAGGTGCAGTGTCAATTGATTTTACAATGTTTTAAAGTCTTTGCCTGGCGGTGTTAACCAGGCTCTTCTTCGCTTAGGGTGAGTGTGTGGCGTGCACTAATTTTAATTTTTAAACCCAGCCATTTTGAGAGAAAAATAAAAAGTGTGTTGTGTAACTGAAAATAAATCTGCAGAGAATAGAATATAATGCTGAAATAACAGAAAATTAATAGCTAACAATGCATCGATCTAACCGAAAAAGGCGGGGCTCTCAAAGCTAGTCTAAAAGAGGGAAAAAATATAGTGAAAAGACACTAAAAATAGGCCAATAGATCTAAGGTCAGGAGGGATAGGGATCTAAAGGAGAAATCTGCTGAAAAGAGGTGGAGAACACAGCCAAGAGGCAGAGGCAAGGTGGCTATAGAAAAGGAGGAAATCAGCAAAAATCAGAAGGGACAAGGAGGAGGCCCTAAAGGTAGATCCAAACAAAAGTTCAGGAGGTGATTTGAAAGGGAGAAGAGCTGATTAAAAGGGATCTGAAAAGGAGGTATCAGATCTGAAAAAGGGAAGGCTGAAACTCTGAAAAATCAGACACTTGAAACCGCTAAAACTCTTCCACCAAAAGTGGAGGGTACTGAAGCCCTAGGGGGCTATGTTCCCACTTAGATGAGCAAAAAATATCAGAAAAAGGTCTAGACGGGCTGAGACAGAGGCTGGAAAACCCTGACAGAAGCTTCAGAAAAACCCAAAAAAATTGCAGAAAAATAGCAGAAAAACTGGCAGGTCACAGGTTCTGGCCTGTTTTCTGTGCAAGTCATAGATACTAGGCTGAAAAGTGTGACCTAGAGTCCAGGTCACAGTTTCTGGGCTGAAAAGTGCGACCTGAAGCTCCGGGTGTCCCGACGGCAGATTTCCAAAAAAGTTGTTGCCTCAGTTGCGGCTGATGTCTGTCACATGCGCAATAGGGCCAGAAACACGCGGAAGTTAGAAATTTTAATTTTTTAGGGTTTTATAGGTGAAAAACAACATAAAAATAGGGAAAAAGAAAATTGAAAAGAAACCCTAGGGTCTGAAGTAGCTGGATATGCAGGAATATGAAAAACGATAGCGGTCGTAATTGAAAACCCATGTGGAGTCGCCAGTTGTTAGTATGAATCTTTTGTCGAAGTGTACGAAAAAATACCACTTTAGCTACGCATCACTTATAGCCCTAACATCAAATATGGCTGCGAATATCTTTAGATCTGCAGTTAGTTGATCAAGACAAGTGCTGCAAAAAACCAGATCTATGCATAAAGAGACATTAAGCAGTAAAAATAAGGTTTTGCTCCATACATCTAATAGACAAGACAAGAACAATATTTTTTGAAAGAATTTTTGTATTAAGGGCACCTGGGAGGAAAACAAGAAGGTGTTTCCAATTCTCCTCAATGGGATGGGTTCTTGGATGTCCTCAACACTTCAGATCTAGCATTTCTCTCTCCTGTTGGTGTAGAAAACCCAGACAAAGATAGAACTCAAAGGGAGCTCACACAACAAATAATGAAAAATATGACAATGATAATGGCTCAAAGTCAGACCAAGAGTATAGATCCAGAGTGATCTAATAGGCAACAAAAGGTGAAGAATGGTAGGAGAAACCCTCTTATTTATAACAAAATATTGGGTCATTCTAGATCTTGGTGCATGATTAAAATAACATTAACCAAATCTAGATCCACCTTTTATGGAATATTTTATTATATTTGTTGGAGGAAAAAAGTATTTGACTTGGGTCAAATCCCTTTATTTGTAAATAATAAATAAATAAATGATTTATTTATCATTTTAAGGAAGTGGTTGAAATATAATCAAATAAATAATGATTTATTTAATTATTTATGGGTGATTTGGTCATATTTAACAAGGAATATTATCTAAATAAGATTTAAATAATTATTCCTAGAAAATAATAAGATAAATGAAGGTTTATCTAATTAATTTCTTTGTTTTTGGGTTAAACATGACTAGGAATAATAATTAAATTATGGTTTAATTAATTATTCCATGAGGAAAATTAAACAAAGTAGGTTTGTTTAATATTTCCTTTTGGGGTTTCCTGTTTAGACCATAAACAACTTAATAAATGTGGTTTATTAAGTTATTTTACATAGTGAAAGCAATTTTACTTAGGGTAAAATTGGTCTTACATGGTGTACTTGGGTCCATCTAATGATAGTAGGTTAGATGACCAAAAAATGGTGTAACATATGGTGACAAAATAAGAGAAATTAGATTTTGATATCAACTATTAGTTGATGATGATGCTTCCAAGTCACTAATTGTTTCCTTGCTTTGTGCATTTTGCTCCAAAAATTCTGCAAAATTAGCGTCTAAGGATACCTTTATATATCTCAATCCGAGATAGATATGTAAATATTGAAACAATTTATTTTAGATAAATATGTTATTGAGATGAACCTCTCTCAGTTTTCTAAACTTCCATTCTAGTTGTTCATAATAAACTCTACAAAAAGATGTGTAAAAGCGAATTTTGCACAATCTGAAAAATAGGTTGTGAAGATGTCCATGTACCTCTCATTATTTAATACCTGTGTAAAAAGTGAGATAGGTTTTTGTAGATTGGCACCTTAAGAACATACTCCAGTTTTTCAAAATTCATCTTGGATTGGCCACAATAGTTTCTGCAAAACTATGACTTAAACAAGAAATTTCTAGAAAATGTCTCTTCCTGCTCTGTTTTCATCTTTTAACTTTTTTGTTCTTCTAACTCTTTTTACTTTTACTTTGGATAAAATTAATGGTTGTTGGTGAAATTATTTTCATCTTTGTTGAATCATTGCTGCCTCCATATTTAATTTTACTATTTTACCTTGACTACTTTGTTTTTTCTGATCTGACCTTCACTCTGACTTTTATCTGATACACTTTAACTCTGATGCTCTTTGACTGTTCTGTTTTCACTATCACTGTGAATTCTTATTTCACTTTTACCATTCACTGTGTAATTTCATCATTCTGATCTCTCTTTGACTTTGATTTAATTCTTTCTTTGTATACAAACTGTTTGTTGAATGAAGTTTTTTTAATTAAAATCTTAGAATTTGGAGCAAACAAGTTTGCCAACTAGTATTGAAATTGTTGGCCCAATTTCATATTCTGAGAATGACATGCAAAAATCAAACAATTCGTTAATGAAACATAGGTTTGAAGGGAAGAAAATAGTATCTTTAGTAGCTTTAGGGACCTAGGACCCCTAGCAGGGTTTTTTTCGCAATTTTGCAGAGGTGTGGGCATAAGGGTAGAGATGGGTTGTGAACCTCAAATAGCTTAACACATGGGTGCGAGGCTACAATAGTTTACCACGGAGTAGAGTGAGTATTTTTTTCGCAAATGGTATAGATATTACCACAATGGTTCAGGATTTTTATTACATTTATTTATTTCCTTTAGCGTGTTGTGGATCATTAGAAATATCCTTTTATTTTCAATTTTAAAAATACATAAAGAAATATATATAGAAAATTGTTGAAAATATGTTCAAGTATTAAAGTTGTTATAATTTAGCATAAAAATATTTCTGCTCTTTGTATTAGTGTTAAAAGTTTAAATACTTTTGACTTTATGAAAGTGAGTCCCGACTTAAAGTTTAAATGTACATTACTTCATCGGGAGGGATGCGATGATTTATTGAACACCAAAAGAAAGGTTCAACCCGCGGGTACTACTAGCGCATGAATTAATATGGAGGGTGCCTCCACAGTTGACTCTGTTGACTGCAGGAGTAACACAGATGAGCAGTGGAGATTGATTACGGGGGCAGAAACCAAAATAATCCTCCGTACTTCGAGACCCCCCGTAGTGACGTAAGATGCTAAGTTGGTTACAGTTGTCTTCCACATCAGGAGTTCTTAAAGGTCTGTTGGCACGTCTTATCAGCATTTAAGTTCGAAGTCGTGCCACCTATTTAAAAGCAATTCTCATTCTTTTCGAAATCATTTGCGATTAAGTTGATATTTGAAATTTGTTTATGTTGCGCCCTGTTCAGTTTTCTATCACCCTATAAACAATTGGTTTCCTCTAAGTCATCCATTGTCACAACTCTAAATCATGGGTAAATGATCATCCCTGTCAGGTTCTACTAGTCACATCCCTCTCATGGATACCAAGATGGATATTCAAGACACCAGTTGTTCCTTGGTTCACCTTCCATTTTACTAGCAAGTCCTCTTAAATGATAAAGCTTCCCTAGTTTATACGGCTATGGAAAAGACTGGTGTGTTGTCTACATGGATCCCTACAACCCATATTTTTCCTGAATTCATATATTGGTTAGTATCTGTTATGTATCCAAGGAAATGTTTTGTGATGAATTGTCAGGGGGAGAATGTTTTACAAGTGTCTACCTAGCTAATTCGCCAAGCCCTTTGTTACCCTGAGTCAGAATCATATATCCAATTCTCTGATGATTCTTTGGTACCATATTATGACAGCCTTGCTGGTCAAGATTTTAATCATTTCATTCATTTTCTAAAGCCTAACACGCATAAATTTCAGCCTGACAGCAAAGATTTCCCTATGGAAATTTTTGATATTGAGGTTAAACCAGTGCTGAGCAGCATTGCAAAGATTTTTGGCAAAGATAATGACAAAACATTGGATAAATCAGTCTTGGGGATGATTTCCATGATGATGAAGCCATGAATGGTGCTGGATATTGCATCCTATGGGCAAGAAGCTGTCAATTCACAACTTATGATGTTATCGTTAACAGGTTCTTTCAGGTTTCCATCATTAATTAGTTACTTATTCTTATATCAAAATGTAGAGGAATTCATGCATCTAGGTTTGAATATTATGGATATGAGTAAGAAGAGGCAATCAGTATTATTCTGGACAGATATCGTGAGAAGAGAACAAAATGAAGCTGGTCTGTTTAATTTTTCCAGTTATTTCATGTCAATTGCATATAAAGTTTTGAATGGAATTCCTCCCCCCTGTTTCTTACCCAAAGCTCAAGAGTTCTTGAATTTAGGGGCAAATTGTAAATTTGGGTATTATTTTGTTTTTGAGGATTACTCCGAAATTAGAATTTATGGAGCTAGTGTTGAGCCTTATAGGCTTACAGTTTTTGTACCTATGAGTTCATTTGCTTTGGAGTTTTTTCGACAAAGTCTAAATGTTGATCAAATTCACTGTCTGCCCATGAAACAGGGACATATTTTCAAACTACCCATGACTGTAGGTCCTTTCATATTTAATATGAGATAAGCATTTGAAGAAGTTACTAGAATGCTAGATGAGATGCACTTGATGTTAGGGGAAAAGTGGGCTTATTACCCTCACAATGTTATTTCTAGTAGAAGAGTTGATAATGGGTATTCAGCTTTTATTCATGAAAGCAGACTAGATCTAGAGAATATGGAAAGTAAAGGTGTTATGAGTTCAACAGGTTCAAATATTCGGACTCTTGTAATTTCAAAAAAATCAAGTAATAGAGGCAAAGAGACAGTGGTATATTTAGAAGATGAGGAGCAGGGAGCTGAGAAGAGAGAAAAATTTAATGAAGAACCTGTATATACTCAACCTGGTTTTTCCTTACAGTTGGGAGAGGAAAAAAAAATTCCTACTTCACCCGGGAGACATGAGAGCACTCATGAACAAGTGCCTCTGATCAAACAGATGTTTTCCCAAATTGCAGAGAGAAACCAGAAGATAAAGGCCAGCATGGAGGCCCAAGCTGAATATCAAATTTCTCCAGATCAAACCATACTTTTAAGTACAATGGATCTTGAGAAAGATCAGTTGAAAAGTGCCTTGTCACATCCTTCAGATATGCCAATTGGTCCTTCTAACAATTTCAATACTGTATATTTGACTATAGATGTGAAGAAAATCCCATTGCTGGACAAGGTGAACCTACATATGCCAACAGGTCATTTGATTGTGAATGACCTAACAAAGACTAATGCAATGGAAATGAAGATAGAGAATATGCTTCGAAAAGTCATTAAGTAATTAAAGTTAGAGAAAGCCAACTCTAGGGCTTTAACAATCCAGAATGAGGAGCTGAAGAAAATCATAGTAAAGATTGGATTAGATCCTAATGATAGGACTATTGTGTATAAACTTCTACAAAGTTGTAAAGCAGATATATTTGTATTGAAGAAAAAGTTAAAATTGCCTATAGGGGAGCATTCCATGGTAGCAGAGGTTGTAGAGGTAGAGAACGAGAATGAAAAGATTCTATAGTAGCTCATGAAAAAGGAGGAAGAAGTCTCTAAGTTAAAGCAAACTGCATTGTCACTGCAAAATCATATTGATAATCATTCTTATACTTTTTTTTTTCTAGCGGGTAATGAAGACCCACTAGCATAGATTTCTCAATTGACTACTGAATTGCAGATGGCAGAAAGAGATCAAAAAAAGGCTCAAGAAAATTTAGAGACTGCATCAAAGATTATTCAAGCTACAGAAAATGAAGCCAGTAAATACAAAATGGATAGTCAAAATGTTGATGCTGAGATTAAAAGTCTCAAAGAAAAACTGAAAGGAAACATATCTTCAATACAGGCTAAAAGTATCATTTGGGATGATATCATTTCAGAAATTAAATCAATTGGGAGCTTCTTGATGGTGGTTGTAGAAGAAAACAATCCCACCAAGGAATTTGAAGAACAAGTCATGAATGATAAACATAAGAAAATCAATAGGGCTATTTGGGCAAGAAGATTCATTGAATTTATTAATTCTAAAACAGATCAAGAGTTAGAAAAAAATGAGATCAAATACATAATCTTATATGTGGTGGAGATCAATAAGATGATTTTCAAGAATGACTATAGAAAGGCTATGGAAAAGAAGTTGATGGAAATTAAAGAAGCAGTAAGTCAGTTTGGTAAGTTATTTGACAAAATAACAAGAGTAGGTCTGCCTTCATGTTGGGCACTTGGAGGAAGCCTATTGTCATGGGATTCTTATGAAAAATTACTAGTATTGAAAAAAAATAAAGTTGATAATACACATGAAAATACTCAGGTGCTTAAGGGAGCAACAGTAATCAATTTTCTTCATAGACATTTTCAACTGTTGTGGTTGGAAAAAACTCTTTTTACAGAAAGGCCATATTTCAACCGAATTACTGCTTTTATGTTGGAGTATCAGAAATTGGTACATTCACCCAAAACAAAAGTAGAGATATGAAAGAAGTGCAGAGCTTAGACGACGAATTTTCCAAAGGATCCTTTTACTTTGAAGAAATACAAATCAGCTGATCCAGGAAATGTAGTAGCATCATCGTCAATTCACAGTCGGCATATATATTAGGATGTTAATTTTTATGTTATTGTACTCTTTCAAAGATTATGTAATTGTAATAAGACGTTTTGAGGGTATGTAATAGATAGCTTACGAAGTCCCCAAAAGTTGAGGTAGTTAGAATCAGTTATAACAATCTCAAAGTGCTTTTTATTCTATTTAATGTAATAGTCAAGGAGAACGAAGGTTCCAAGTTTTGGACCTTCAAACTGAAATTTTTGTACTCAGATATTTCTAATGATTAATGAATGAAAAGCAAGTTTCTGGCATCTGTTTATGTTGATATGTATTCAAGTTTACATTCTATGTTTTCTATATTTGAATAAGATGAATTAATGAGCTGCAGGTCTCTTTTTACTTATGTAAGAAAGAGTTAAAATCCTTAATTGGAATCCTTCGTTTCAACTATTTCCTTCATATAATTCTTCTATAGTTTGAGGTGATATATTCTATGTAACAGCATATCAATTTGGGCTTCTTTCTTTCATTTTCTTTTGGTCATTTCATTTAAAATCAGCAAAAGATAGCATTGTGAGACATTCATTATATTTTATATTTGAGGGTTTAATGATAAATACTTGAAGGTGATTAAAGAAATACAAATATTTCTCTGACATAATCATATAAATTTCTTAAGCATTGATTCCTTATCACAGCTAAGGGATTGTCTCTTAAGGTACAAAATTTTTTGGTGTTGTTGCGGGGGATGAAGAATCGAAGTTTTTCCTTGGGTTTTATTCATATTTCCTCTCGTTGTTCAGAGAGGAGGAAATATTAAAGCTGTGTATTCATTTTCTAATTTTGGCTTATAAGAGGCCACATACGAGGTCAGATACCTCTTAGCAGAAATCTCCTACTCTTTCAAATCCAGAAAAGTTGGTTTCTAAAAAAGGCCAGAAATCAAAAACGCTTTATACACCTCATGCCACACTGCCTGCACCTGGCAGCAATTCTCATACTCTTTCATCCAAGGATATTTCCTGGAAGCTCACTTTCTAGGAACAAGAATCCTTGTCTCCATCCATTCATTTCCAAGAACCAAGGTTAGAAGAGTAGTCTTTTGAGTCTATATCATTCAAATTTATAGAAACACAGCCTAATATTGTTTCTAGTTCTTCTGCTTTAATTTATCAACCCCTTCCCTTATCAGTTGTTTCACCCCATTCATCCACACCTACAATTGGTACACAGATTCCCCCTACACAAGGAGTAGACAATCAGGGCATAAACATGGCGGCCCCTGCCTTGTTGATGAAAAAATACGCACCATTAAATCTTCCTCAACTAATGAATGCAGTGCCTCAAGAGTATCTTAAGTTGCTTCCTAGATTTACTGGTGAAGATGAAATAACTGCAAAATAACACTTGCCTTTGTTTTGCACTTTTGCTGAAAATTTTGATATTGAACATCTAGATGTAGTAATGACAATTTTTGTGTAGTCTCTAAATGGAGGTGCAAGAAAATGGTTTAAAGGATTACCAAATGGCTCAATTAATGATTGGGATGAGTTAGAAAGACAATTCATCCAAATATGGGGTGAAAAGAGAGACCATGGTTATTATTTGACAGAGTTTAATGATATTAAGAAAAAATAGATGAAAATATGAGTGATTTCACTAAAAGATTCAATAAATTATATAATAGTTTGCCTACAAAAATGAAACCTCCTCCTATTGGAGCAAGAGTTTTTTTTTGCTGGGGCATTTGTATCATATTTTATTTTTACTTTGAGAGAAAGAAGGTCCCCTACTCTTGAACAAATCTGAATTGATGCTTTGGAGATCAAATCAAATATGACTACTGCTAGGAAAGCTCAAGAAAAGCAGTTAGTTCAAGATAAAAGTAAAGCTAAGGAAGAGTCATTACGAGATAAAAGGATTGATGACATGACTAAGCTCATTAAAAATTTGTTAAAAAAATTAGTAAATATGGAATTGGATAGCAAGAAATCTACACAACAAAACAGAGGGGTTTTTAATCCCAAATTTAGGAAGCAGCCTCTGCAGATTTTGGAAAGGGAAACAAGAGATTAGGATCAAGTTCAAGCACCCTTATATATAGATGCAACACCTTCACATTCTACTGATGATGACGAGAAAGAACTTGAAGATAAAATTTCCACCATATATATGAAGGATAGTGCAGGAGAGGAATCTGAAAAAGAATGCGAAGAAGAATGTAAAGAAGCTAATATTTCATTTGATCAGGAAGAAATGGACGATTATTGTAGACAATTTACTGATTTTATGCAAGAAAAATTGCATAAAAAGTATGACTTGAGATAAAAAAAGAGGTTGAGAACTTAGGATGATGAAGAGAAAGAATTAGAGTTATTCCCTTCTCCAATGGCGACTCCACAACAGAAAATTCAGTAAAACAACCAGACAAGGGGAAGCAGCCCATGAATCTAGTAAAAGAAAAAGAGAAGCAGCAAGCTGAGGCTTCCCAAAAAAAGTATAATGATTCTAGTATTTTGGAGAAGATTGTTACTATTCTTGAGCAACATGCAAATCCTAACAAAAATCAAGAAGAATCTAAAAATTTTACTAAACAAAACTGAACTTTCAGTTTGTCCAAGGAGTTAGAAAAAGTTAAAATTCAAGTACCTCTTCTTGAGTTGGCTAAAACACATGGGTATAAGAAAGAGATTGCATAATTTATTAATTTATCTGAGTCTAACGAGGTGGGTGATATTGTGGATTTGCAAGAAGAAAAACCAGTGGTTACTTTCGGCCCTCATGTTGAAGAGGTAGATTCTTCTATTCCACCCTTTTATATATCAGTACTTTTACATGATTCCATTCTACATAATTGTATGCTAGATTCTGGTGCATCACATAATCTTATTCCATTATATGTGATGAAAGAGCTAAATTTAAAAATCACTAAGACATAGAGAGACCTCTATTCTTTTGATTCAAAAAGGGTGAAGTATGTTGGGCTTATCAAAGACATGGTTGTTTCCTTGGCCCAAATTCCAGCCAAGAGTATCATGATGGATGTAGTAGTTGCAGATATTCCGGCCAGATTTGGTATTTTGTTCTCCAGATCTTGGGGAGCAAAGCTTGGAGGTGTCTCAAAATTGGATTTCACATATTCCATCATTCCTGTTTTCAATGGGGAAGAGAGAAGGTTGTACAGAGAAACTAGATTCATAAAAACTACCGACAAGAAAGATGCAGGTGATTCCCCTATTTATGGTCAAGAGAAGGAGGATCTCTCTTGTTTTATTCTGCATGAAGATGCAAAATTTGCTAAAGACTCACAAAAGCAGCTCTCTTCAGAAAGTGTACATAAGGAGCTATATTCAGATAAAATTTGGTGGTGTTAGTTTGATGGTGCATATTCTAAGGAGGGCACCGGAGGTGGGTTCATATTTATATCTCCAGAAGGTAACCTTCTACCTTTTTCTTTCAAATTTGAATTTAAATCAACTAATAATGTAGCTGAGTACGAAGCATTTATTTTGATCCTTCAAACTATTAAACAAATGGGAATTCAATATATTTCCATTTTTGGTGATTCTGAATTAGTAATAAGATAGATTAAGAATTGGTGTCAAACTAAGCATCCAAAATTGACATCTTATAGAAATGAGGTGTGGGATCTAATTAAAAATTATTTTGAAGCTTTTAATCTTCAGTTTATTCCAAGAGAAGAAAATAGAATGGTAGATTCACTGGCAGTTGCAGCCAGTACATTTGAACCACCAATTAATCCAAGACTGAGATATGAAATTCAGTTGAGACACAGGCCTTCAATCCATGATAATGTAATGCTTTGGTAGGTTTTTGAGGATGATGAGAAGATCAATCAATTTTTAACAATGATTGGAAATTTTGAAGACAACGAAATTTATCTAGAAAGTGAACAAAATGATCAAAATAATGTACCTAGAAACCTGAAATAGACAATTGGTGATCAGAAGATAATTCAGTTGAAGGATAATATATTTTCCATGGGCCTGGTTCCTCTTGAAAGATTGTTCGATTCTAGTGATGTAGCAAGGAACCAGAAGAAAGTATCTCAAGATGGAGAAATGGAGGACTGTAATTTAGGAACTCAGCAAGAGCCCAAAATGGTCAAGTTGTTTAAAGGAGTTCCTAAGGATTATAAGGAAAGGTATGCATATATTTTCAAAAAATTCATGGATGTGTTTGAATGGTCATATGAATATTTAAAGACTTAATTCAAATATTATGTAGCATAAAATACCTCTGAAAGATGGGGCTAAGCCACATAGGCAGAAGCTCAGACAGATTAATCCACTGTTACATGCCCCGATTGAAAAAGAGGTAAAGAAACTTTTACAAGAAAAAATCATAGCTGCACTCAGATAATCAGATTGGGTTTCAAATTTAGTGCCAGTCAGGAAGAAAAATGGAGAGATAAGACTATGTGTAGATTTCGGGAACTTGAATAGAGCCACCTTGAAAGATAATTATCCTTTGCCCAAGATGGACTATGTATTACAGAAAGTGATTATGGCTTATAGGTTGTCCATGGTTGATGGTTTCTCTAGGTACAACCAAGTAGCTGTTGAGAAGGAAGATCAGAAGAAAATAGCTTTCACCACGCCCTGGGGAACATTCATGTATGCCAGGATGCCATTCGGCCTCATGAATGCAGGAGCTAATTTCCAGAGGGAAATGTATATAGCTTTTGTGGGTGACAAATTTGTAGTAATATATCTCGATGATGTGACTATTTTTTCAGGTTTTGATGAGGAACACTTGGAACACCTACAGAAGGCTTTCTTGAAATGCAGAAAATTTGGATTATCATTGAATCCTAAGAAATCTTTGTTTGCTTTGGAGGAAGGTAAGTTGCTGGGACATATAGTTACAAAAGAAGGAGTAAAAATTGATCCAGCAAGAGTTGAGGCTATAAAAATGATTCCATTACCTAGAAGTAAGAAATATATCCAAATATTTCTAGGGAAAACTAATTTTCTGAGAAGATTTGTTCCAAAGTACGCTAAGATTTTCAGAAGAATAACAGATATGTTAAGGAAAAATGATGAATTAAAATGGGACAAATATGCAAGAGAATCCTTTACCGGAATTAAAGAGGCTCCTCAAGATGCTCCAGTTTTGATCAGCCCAGATTATCTGAAGCCTTTCCAAATATTTTCATTTGCATCATCTTCTACTATTGTTGCTGTGTTGTTACAAAAGAATGAAGAAGGGAAAGAGCAACGAGTAGAATTTTTCAGTAAAGTCCTCAGAGATGCAGAACTCAAATATAATATCTTGGAGAAGCAGGTATATTCTTTAGTTAAATCATTAAAATATTTCAGGACCTATGTACTTCATTCTCAAATAGTAGCATATGTACCTAATTCAACTGTAAAAGATGTGCTGATCCAGAGTGATGTGGAGAGGAAAAGAGGAAAATGGATTTCCAAAATCCAAGAGTATGATTTATACATTAAGCCTACTAAGTTAGTTAAGGGACAAGGATTGGCTAAATAGCTGACAGAATATAATTTTCAAACTCTGGGAATTCATTTTATTTCACCTTTAGATGAAGTGGTTGAAGAGACAAATCAGATTAAAACAAAGTCAACAATCAAATACAAATTTCTCTGCTCAGACTGGTATAAAGATGTTGTTCACTATTTGTGTTTTTTCTCTTGCCCTCCCTCAATCAATAGAGTAAAGTAGAGAGATCTAAAACTTAAAGCTCAAACTTATGTTATAATTGATGCTAAATTATATTGGAAAGATCCTACTGGTGTCTTGTTACTATGTTTGACAGAAGGAGAATCAATGAAAGTTATTAAATAATACCATGAATGTTTGTGTGGAGGTCATTATAGTTGGAAAGTAACTGCTCATAACATCCTTAAATCAGGTTTTTACTGGCCTTTTTTATTTTCTGATGTGTACAAAGTGGTTAGAAGCTATCATAAATGTCAATTGTTTGTAGAAAATAAAAGGTTAGCTCCTTTACCTCTTCTTCCCATTTGTATTGAAGAACCCTTCAGACAATGGGGATTAGATTTTATTGGAGAAATTAATCCACCATAGAGTGGGAAGTTTAAGTGGATTCTGACTACCACTGATTATTTTACAAAATGGGTGGAGGAAATTCCTACCAGAAAAGCAAATGATCTGGTAGTAATGAAGTTTATGGAAGAGAATATTTTCAGCAGGTTCGGATGTCCAATGAAAATTGTAACAAACAATGCTCAGGTATTCAACTCAGTGAAATTCATAAATTTTTGTCAAACTTATAATGTCATCTTGTTTCATTCCATAGCATATCATACTCAAGGTAATGGATTAGCAGAATCATCTAACACGACATTGGTCAGGATCTTGAAGAAAACAATCAATGACAACCACAATAATTGGGACTCAAAGCTGATATTTTCTATCTGGGCAGTGAGAATGACTACTAGAAGATCTACTGGTAAGTCCCCTTAAGAGTTAGTATATGGTACTCAAGCTTTGTTTCCAACTCAATTGGCAAGACCAATAATTTCTTTTCTTCAATAAGCGCAAGAGGAACCTAATGCATTGATAAGAAGGCTAAATAAGGTAATAGAATTGAGTGAAAGAAAGAATAAAGTTAGGGACAATTTGGTAACATATCATGAGAAAATGAAGTCCTTTTTTTACAGGAAGGAAAAGGAGATTATGTTCCAAACTGGAGATCTGGTATTAAGATGGGATACCCGAAGAGAGGAAAATGGAAAGAATGGTAAGTTTGATCCTCTGTGGTATGGTCGTTATAAAATCATTGAAGCTAGATCAAATAACACTTTTATGCTGGAAAATCTTGATGGAGAAGCAATAGGACTGCCTGTGAATGGGAATTATCTGAAATGCTATTTTCAACACTGAAAATAGCTGGTTCATCATTGTACATATTCAATTTTCCTCACTGTATATTTTTCATCAGACATTATTTGACTCCATACCTTAAGTGAAGGCACTAATATGCAGGTTCTTAGTGTTTCGTGGCAAAAAACACTAGCCCCAGGTGGAGTCAGATGTTGTGGATCATTAGTAATATCCTTTTATTTTCAATTTTGAAAATACAAAAAATATATATATAGAAATTTTTTGAAAATATTTTAAAGTATTAAAGTTCTTATACATTAGCATAAAAATATTTTTTCTCATTGTATTAGAGTTAAAAGTTTAAATAATTTTGACTTTATGAAAGTGGGTCTCGACTTAAAGTTTAAATGTCCATTACTTCATCGGGCGGGATGCGATGATTTATTGAACACCAAAAGAAAGGTCCAACCCGTGGGCACTGCTAGCGCATGAATTAATATGTAGGGTGCCTCCACAGTTGACTATGTTTACTGCGAGAGTAACACAGATGAGCGGTGGAGATTGATTGCGGGGGCACAAGCCAAAATAATCCTCCGTAGTTTGAGACCCCCCCGTAGTGACATAAGATGCTGAGTTGGTTACAATTTTCTTCCACATTAGGATTTCTTAACGGTCTATTAGTGTGTCATATCAGCATTAAGTTTGAAGCCACGCCACCTATTTAAGAGCAATTCTCATTCTTCTCGAAATCATTTGGGATTAATTTGATATTTGAAATTTGTTTGTGTTGCACCCTGTTCAGTTTTCTGTCACCCTATCAAGAATTGGTTTCCCTGTAAGTCGTCCATTGTCACAACTCTGAATCTTGGTTAAACGCTCATCGCTGTCAGGTTCTACTAGTCACATCCCTCTCATGGATACCGAGAGGGATATTCAAGACACCAATTGTTCCTTGGTTCACCTTCCATTTTACCAGAAAGTCCTCTTAAATGATAAAGCTTCCATAGTTTATACAACTATGGCAAAGACTAGTGTTTTTTCTGCATGTATCCCTAAAACCCATCTTTTTCCTGAATTCATATATTGGCTAGTATCTGTTATGTATCTTGGGAAATGTTTTGTGATGAATTGTTAGGGGGAGAATGTTTTGCAAGTGTTTGACCAACTAATTCGCCAAGCCCTTTGTTACCCTTAGTCAGAATCATATGTCCAATTTTCTGATGATTCTTTGGTAGCATATTATGATAGCCTTGTAGGTCAAGATTTTATTCAGTTCATTAATTTTCTAAAGCCTAACACATAGAAATTTCAGCCTGACAGCAAATATTTCCCTATCGAAATTTTTGATATTGAGGTTAAGCCATTGCTGAGCAGCATTGCAAAGATTTTGGGCAAATATGACGACAGCACAGTGGATAAATAAGTCTCTGGGATGTTTGCCATGATGATGAAGCCAACAATGGTGTTGGATATTCCATCCTATTGGCAAGAAGTTTTCAATTCACAACTTATGAGCTTATCATTAACAGGTTCTTTCAGGTTTACATCATTAATTATTTACTTATTCTTATATCAAAATGTAAAGGAATTCATGCATTTGGGTCTGAATATTATTGATATGAATAAGAAGAGGAAATCAGTAGCATTCTGGAAAGATATAGTGAGAAGAGAACAAAATGAAGCTGGTCTGTTTGATTTTTCCTGTTATTTCATGTCAATTACATATAAAGTTTTGAATGGAATTCCTCCCCCCTGTTTCTTACCCAAAGCTCAGGAGTTCTTGTGTTTAGGGGAAAACTGTAAATTTGGGGATTGGTTTGTTTTTTAGGATTATTCCAAAATTAGATTTTATGGAGCTAGTGTTCAGCCTCATAGGCTTCCAGTGTTTGTACCTATGAGGTTACTTGCTTTGGAGTTTGTTCGAAAAAGTCTAAATGTTGATCAAGTTCACTTTGTGCCCATCAAAAAGGGGCATATGTTCAAACTGCCCATGACTGTAGGTCCTTTCATAGTTAATATGAGACAAGCATTTGAAGAAGTTACTAGAATTCTATATGAGATGCACTTGCTGTTAGGAGAAAAGTGGGCTTATGACCCTCACAGTGTTATTTCTATTAGAAGAGTTTATAATGGGTATTCAACTTTTATTCATGAAATCAGGGTAGATCTAGAGAATATGGCAAGTAAAGGTGTTATGAGTTCAACAGGTTCAAATATTCAAACTCTTGTCATATCAAAAAAATCAAGTAAAAGAGGCAAAGAGACAGTGGTTGATTTAGAAGATGAGGAGCAGGGAGCTGAGAAGAGAGAAAGATTTAATGAAAAACTTGTATATACTCATCCTAGTTTTTCCTTACAGTTGGGAGAGGAACAAAATTTTCCTGCTTCGCCCAGGAGACATGAGAGCACTCATGAACAAGTGCCTCTGATCAAACAGAAGTTTGCCCAAATTGTAGAGAGAAACCAGAAGATGAAGGCCAGCATGGAGGCCCAAGCTGAATATCAAATTGCTCAAGATAAAACCATACTTTTAACTGCAACGGATCTTGAGAAAGATCAATTCAAAATTTCTGTATCACATGCTTCAGATATGCCAATTGGTTCTTCTAACAATTTGAATACTGTAAATTTGACTTTAGATGTGAAGAAAATCCCATTGATGGACAAGGTGAACCTACACATGAAAACAGGTCAGTTGATTGTGAATGACCTGAAAAAGACTAATACAATGGAAATGAAGTCTGAGAATATTCTTGGAAAAGTGATTAAGTAGTTAAAGTTAGAGAAATCCAACTCTAGGGATTTAACAATCCATAATGAGGAGCTGAAGAAAATCATAGTAAATATTGAAGTAGATCCTAATGATAGGACTATTGTGCAGAAAATTCTACAAAGTGTTGAAGCAGAGATATCTATATTGAAGAAAAAGTTAAAATTTCCTACAGGGGAGCATTCCATGGTAGCAGAGGTTGTATAGGTAGAGAGGGAGAAATAAAATCTTCTACAACATATCATGCAAAAGGAGGAAGAAGTCTCTAAGTTAAAGAAAACTGCACTATCATTGCAAAATCATATTGGTCATCATTATTGTACTTTTTTTTTCCAGTAGGCAATGAAGTTGATGGAAATTAAAGAAGCAGTAAGTTAATTTTATAAGTTATTTGACAAAATAACAAGAGCAGGTCTACCCTCTTGTTGGGGATTTGGAGGAAGTCTGTTGTCATGGGATTCTTATGAAAAATTAATAGTATTGAAAAAAAGTAAAGCTGATAATACACATGAAAATACTCAGGTGCTTAAGGGAGCAACAAAAATCAATTTTCTTTAGAGACATTTTCAGCTGTTGTGGTTGGTAAAAACTTTATTTGCAGAAAGGCCATCTTTAAACCGAATTACTGCTTTCACGTTGGAGTATCAAAACTTGGTACATTCACCCAGAAAAAAAGTAGAGATATGGAATAAGTGCAGAGCATGGACGACGGATTTTCCCAATGATCTTTTGACTTCAAAGAAAGACGAATCAGCTGATCCAGGAAATGTAGTAGCATCATCGTCAATTCACATTCAACATATAGATTAGGATGTTAATCTTTATGTTATTGTACTCTTTCAAAGATGATGTAATTGTAATAAGACATTTTGAGGGTATGTAATAGATAGCTTACGAAGTCCTCAAAACCTGAGGTTGTTTGAATCAGTTATAGAAGTTTAAGATTGCTTTTTGTTGTATTTATTGTAATAGTCAAGGAGAAGGAAGGCTCTGAGTTTTGTACCTTCAGACTACAATTTTTGTACACAGAGATTTCAAATGATTAATGAATGAAAAGCAAGTTTCTGGCATCTGTTTATGTAGATATGTATTCAAGTTTAAATTCTCTATTTTCTATCTTTGAATAAGATGAAGTAATGAGTTGCAGGTCTATTTTTACTTATGTAAGCAAGAGTTAAAATCTTTAATTGGCACTCCTTCGTTTTAACTGTTTTCTTCATATAATTCTTCTGGATTTTTAGGTGATATATTCTTTGTAACAACATATAAGTTTGGTATTCTTTCTTTCATTTTCTTCAGGTCATTTCATTTAACATCAGCAAATGATAGCATTGTGAGACATTCATTATATTTGATATTTGAGGGTTTAATGATAAATACTTGAAGGTGATTAAACAAAGAGAAATATTTCTGTCACATAATCATTTAAATGCCTTAAGCATTGATTCCTTATCACAGCTAAGGGATTGCCTCTTAAGGTACAACATAGCGTACAGTGGAATAGTGGTTTATCGCAGTAAAGAATGATTTAACGTATTTGAATCAATGTGAGGAGAGTTAAGGCAACGAAACAAATTTTATCACAAATCCAAATCTGTTTAACGACTGTGCCATTTAAATTGCAATATGACTTCTAGACTATCGGATCAGGCGGAGGGAATGCAAACGATTGAGACTAATCAATGGAGTTGCAAGGTAAATGGGCATGGGGCCCAAGGTTTTTTATGTGGCGGGGTTGATATAATATATTTAAACATAGTTTAAACTTAAATTATAATGTATTAACTAGATAGGCGGGATACGGTAACTAACATAGCAAATAAGTGATATGCAGGTGTAAAGCGACCATAGGGCAAGTAATATATATATATAACATATGTTTTTTAAACTATGGGGAAGCAGAATATGTCATGTGGGTTTTAAAAAAATTGTTTAAACATTATTAAAGTGGGTTTTGCGGTATTTTAATAGAATGAATTAAGATAATTACGGGGGGAAGGTTTATAATGGAATTAATATATAAGTTCAGTGTTAATATGAAATTAATAAGTGGAAATTCACAAAATGCACTAATTAAAGTGTAAGTTAAGTGTTTAGGCCTGAATAGCGATGGTCCCATTTTAAACATTTTACACTTAATACTTAGAATAATGCATTTTTGTGGGTTTTTTGGGTATTTTTGTATGAAAGGGGAATTAGTGAAGGGGTTTTTAATTTTCCGAGATAAAAAGTGTTTTAAACTTAGGAAAAGGGATTTTATTAGGGTAAAATGAATCATGAAGGGGAAGGGTTTTTAATGAAGGGCATTCCAATACTTTAGTGCCAATCAGTCACTAAGACGTGGGTCCGGTCCCACCAAAAGTTAGAGAAATGCTCTAAGCCTTTATGACTGAAGTATTTAGTACTGGAACACATTGTGGGGAGGTAAATTAGTGATATTCCAAATGATGTTTATCCATGCCTTGTGAAACTGCTTGTGCCTACCCATCTGCTACCCTAACATTTTTTCTTCATTTACATGTGTGCATTCGAGCTTGCAAACCCTTATTCATTTTTCTTTTAAAACAGGAAACTTTCTAATTCTAACCTTATTTTATGCAAGGGCTCAGATTAAACTTTTGAGCTCCTTATTATTCTCTATTTTAACTATTGATCTGCCAAGCTTATAATGTTTGGCTAGATCTTTAGTCTCTATCTAACAACATGAAATTTAAAGCATGAGCGGTCAAGTTTAAGTTGTTTGACCCTCATGGATTGTAGCATTTAGGACAAGATGCACACAATCTTATTTGGAGAAGTAAAGTAAAGTAGTGGCATTTAAACTTGCAACACTTTCATCATCTATTTTTGATCGGGTTCATATTTAATATTCTTTTGATATTTGTTTCTTTTTGTCCTTTGATTGTTCTTTTAGGACATACCCTCTTTTCATTTTTTAATTTGGGAATACATTTGCAGAAAGCAAAGGTATGTACAATATTTCAAGATTTTAACAGAGTCAATTCAAATTTTTGAATCTTATATTTATAGGACCCTAACATGATGAATAATGAATATTAAAAAACCACAATAATTATTATATGATATAAAAAATTAATCCAAACATCACATTCAAATTCATTAATAAAAATTTAATTAATATGAATATTGTTATAAGATGTGTCGACTTTTGATGAATAATGAATTCAGGAAAATCACAATAATTGCACTATCATAGGTCGATGTTTCTAAAAAATACAAAATAAGCACCGGTGCATGTCAGTTATTTTACACCAGTGATTTTATATGTTGCAGCCCACTGGTACGTTTCTATGACCTATGGGCACCACAAAAATAGCAAAACCATTTAAAAATTTCAGTTCATTTGTGTGATATTTCACACCGGTGCTTTTATGTGAGACTATGCACCAGTGAATTTGTACGACGTATGGGCACCACAAAAATACCAATACCAATTATAAATATAAGTGTGTTTTTCTAATACGGTGCACCGGTGCGTTTCTATACGTCTACGTACCGGTGTGTTACGACGACCTATGGGCACCACACAAATCCCAAGACCAATTCGTAGGGCCCTATGTGTTGTATCACCAACATTTCACCCGATGTGGTTTTATACCTTGAGGGCCCAATGCAGGAACCTTCGACTGCCCTGGGGCCACCGTCTAGATGACACACACTGGTGCGTTGAAACATTAGTAGTGCATCGATGAAAAAAACATCCGTAATAACCTCTGTCACTAAGTTTTTTTAGTTGTGTTGAATTTCCATTAAAAGCTCTGCGAAAACTTCCATAACCATAAACGGATGTTGTAGAAAATGTTTTTTTGACAATTTTGGCCAATTTTATAACACTAGAAACCTCCTTTATAACCTGCACTAGAGGGTCTTTTCCTTGTAGTTTTAGATTTTTCTTCATCTAACAGTCCCTCTAGCTCTTGTATTTTGTCTCCTTCTGGTTTAGCAACATTTTAACCTCAGTAGCTTTACCAACAATGGAAGTAGCATATGCACCTATGAACTATGATAATTTGGTTAAATTTTTGGTAGGATCAGCTAAGGGATCCTTCCACAAAATGTCAACAGATTCATTTCTGAGATCTGAGACTGTCTCATCAATTCTTCTCATTTTGTTTCTATTGACTACAGCCTTATGACTAGGACTGTAGAAGTTATCCAGCGAAGTAATTTCCTCAACTTGTAGAACTATTTGTTCTATAGGGTAGGGCAGTATGATCTCTCGATCATGAGTTTCTGGAACTTGTTGTAATGAAAGAATAGTTTCTGTTAACTTCTGGGAATGTTCAAGTGTCTAAAAACTAGTAGCTTGATCAATATTGGGATTGGTTTTAGGATTTTTTATTGCTTTATAAAACTCATGCCATTCACTACTCAAATTCTTTGGTTGGGTCTTTTCTAACTGATCAAGTGTATCATGATTGTGCTGAACTTCTTGAGAAGTTGACTCTGTTCCATTACTTTCTCTTTTCTCCTCCATCTCTATCTCTTGGATTACTTGGTAAATTATCTTTTCTGGGCTATCCTTTTTGCATTCGGATTCATTTTCAAAATTATTTGAATTGTGATATTAATGCTCTGATTGACCTAACTCATCCTCAGACATGTCTTTTGCTTCATTATCTAAGCTAATAGTTGCAGTAGGTCTGTTGACATCTTTAATAGTTAATAAGTCAAGAGGAATTTTCTCCAGAATCTTATTTCTGTATGTTTGGAAGGCTTCCAAATCATCTTGGTTGAGTTGAATAGATGCAACCTTAATTATATCTGAAAACTTTTCCATGCATTGGAAGAGATCATAAAACCCGTCTATTTCCTTTACAAAAGGCTTCATTTTGAACTCTGTGATGTAGTTTTTAATTACATCATTTGGATCATATAGCCTCTTTGTCATTACTGCCAAATTTAATAGATTAATATTTGAAACTTCCTTGCATGAATGGCCAATATCAAAAAGTGTAAAAGTACCACACTGTAAAGGGAAATTCGGCCAAACGACCTTCTTAGCATCTTTCAGTTTTTTAGAAATACCATTAAAAGCTAGTAGGCTATCTCTCTTGTAAGTAACTTATCAGGAACATAATATGGTAGGACGTGGGGAGAATCATAACTCCCAAATATGCTGACATATTTAAAATTCTCCTCTGCAAACCATCTAGCAACAAAAATAATATATGTACTAGCTTCTTCAGAAACTGTAGGGACTTTATCATTAAATATCATTTGGTGCATAGGCAACATGACTCCATGGAAAATTTTGTAAAAATGCAGAGGGAAGTCTGAATCCCAAAGGGCTCTATGGTAAATGTGGATTGGGCTAGGGTCTTGGGTAGTCCATTATTTCCATCCCATACTAGGAAAACTAGAAGAAAAGAAGATTGCGAACATGAGATAGGCACTCAATAAAAGGGAGGTATTTCTCTAGATGAAACAATCCTTTTATTACTATACTCCATGATGTGTTTGGCTATATTATCAAATAGGAAATTTTCACAAATCAAAATTAAAGAATTGACGATTGTGTTAATTAATGGGACCTAAGCTAATGAAAACCTAGTAGTATTAGGTTTCAAAAACAACCTACACAACATACAGAAAGCATAACAGCTTGGGGGGAGGAATTTGGGAAATTGGGTACATACCGAGTTTATCTCGCTTAAGCTTTACTTGGTCTTCCTTCCATTCCTTTATGACTTTCATGAGGTCTGGGTGCTTTGCTATAAAGCTTTGTAGAAAAGCCTTGTCGTATTTTTGTTGCGGGGAGGGTAGATGGTACATTGCTTGCAAATATTCTGCCCTGAATGACCCAATATTTTCACCTTTTGAATATTTGAATGTTCTATGTATGTATAAGGGAGAATTTTTGGCCTTGTGGTTACCCTGTGGACGAATGAGCGTGCAACGTCGAAGTAAGTCGCATCTGAAGTAACTGACGTGCCTGTTATAGTGACTGTGGTTATTACCCTTTGATTTTCATCCTTGAAAAGCTTATACATTGCCTCCCATGATGAAATTCCGCATTCCTTGTTGCAGGTGGTATCTGGAAATAGGGGAGACATATCTGAGTCTTTGGTAGACGGCGTTTTAGCAATCCCTTTGCCTTTCTTGTTCATTTCAATCTTCCTCACACTGTTAAGTGGTTTCCTGATTTGAAGTAAACAGACTAAACATTAAAAGTATAGAGAATAGAGAGACCAATTCGTTTTTTATATCAAACATGCACAAATAGATATAAATCTCTTAAAACATTTATTTCTATTAAATTCTATTAATCACCAATAATATTTTCAAATCAAATCTATCACGCCTTTCGATGAAATGGCTATCAATCAATTTAAGACGTTGGATCATAGATTTTGTTTTAATATGACATAAGTCATTTCAAATTCTTGAGTAATTAAATGCCATTCATTCCCATATCGCAATTTATAAGTTTTACCGTTTACGATGTTACCCATAAATTCTGTGAAATGCGATCTGCACAAATCGCACATCACAAATTTTATGCGGTAAATGAATTTTATTTTGGTTAAGTCCTATGAAATGCAAAGTGCACATTCAAGAAGTCAAGCAGTTGCACTTTATGGGACATTAGAGCTTTATGTTTATTTGTTTGTTGGCTCATCGAGTCCGCGTAATTGCAACTTATCCAAAATTACTTTATAAGTTCGATCGTTTAAATGAGGTGCGATGTGATAAACAAATTATAATGGTGATTGAAGCGTTTGGAAGGTTTTAATATAACTTCGGAAAAGGCTTAGCGCATTTTTCAGCCCACATGAATTAATAGCTTTTAAGTCTTTTAAGTTTGTAAGTTATGCGGTTTGCGATGCGCACTAAGGAATAAAGCGGAAAAGCTCAAAGAAAACTTTATTCCCTAAAGTTTTTTGTCTTAAAAATAAAAATAAATTTCCTATTTATTTCTAAAGGGTCCCCATTTATTCAAATAAATGTGGGGTGTTGTATAGCACAACAGAACCTCACGTATCCACGCAATTTACTACCTCCTCCTCTCAAAGAGAGTTTTCATCCTTCAGTAAAGTAATGAACCATGATATTAGCAACATCGAACATTACAGAAACCACATACCATAACTAGTTAGTTGAGGCATAAAAAAACTATGAATGTACATGTAATAACATTGTAAGCAATTAAGATAACAACTGCACATAGGTACATAAATTTATCATGATCATGAGGGAATATAAATAAACACTCAGTATTAAAAACAAAAATCTCAAAAATCATCGAGAGGTGGGACTAATCAATTCACATAGCACATAATTTGATCTATCAAAGAGATGACCCACAAACATGGTTGTAACATCTAGCCACCCAACATAGGAATGTATAAGGTGTTGATACATATGAAGTAACAAGTTAGTTTTCTGATAGGTGTCAAAACCTCCATAATAGACATATTAAGAAACTTGCAACATATTTACAAGTCACAACCTTATACCCTATGTAGCTTATATTTACCATAGATACAGTAGTTACTTGGCCAACCATGGACATATAATGTATCAGACATTCTTAGCTAGATATTTCATGATTTCTCATCATTCATCCATAGCACCATATGTATAGGAATAAACATTTTTCTTACTAATGGAGTAATGACTAACAACTAAGGGAGGGACTTCAAATCTCCACCCAATAATAGGCTAACTACATTGCAATATTTCTTGTAACTGACCACCCCCAACGCAGAGTTATATCCTAAGGAGTGAAGTGCTCAAGGGAAATGTATGCCAACTATTCAATAAACTGACACAAGAATCCAAAGATCACATAGTGGTTCCACCTACAAACCTAATATGATATTTAAGAACCCATTATGGTTCCTCTTGCTAAAAAACTGCTTCTTTCTTATTTTTCCTTCTATAAATCACAGTTGCATGTTGTTGAACCAACACCTAACCTTTTTCTTAAGCTCTCCTAAGTGTATCCTTATTGTTATAGCAAACTTTTCCAGCTAGTTATTTTGTAGCCAAGTCAATCTCCCCTGTGTGCATTTGTTTACTTCTCTTCTGGGTATTCTCTACTTTTATGATCATAGGCTCTCCTTCTCAAAAATTACTCCCATACCTCATGTGCATATGTCTTCACATTTCCATTCATTGCACATTTTTCTGTATTCCTATTTGCATCACCTTTCTCTACTTGTGTTTTTGCCCCTTTCCTATTGCACGTTGACCATGGGAACACATCCCACAATAGAAGGATGACCTTTTCCTTTCCCATGAGCCCATTCTCTATTTTTAAATTCATGTGCCAACTTGCTATTAAGTCAATAGGAATATTGGTGGCAAATAAATGCATAGTTATGAGTTGTGGAGTTTCCCAAGCAGCTTTTCCTCACAATACTGAATGCATGTACATCCTCATCCGAGTCATTTTTATGTTTTTCCATAATTATGTTTAATGGCAATTGTACATAATAATTTTTACATGAGGGGAGAACAAAAGTGTTGTCACAACATTTTAGCCTATAATTCATGTAATACAAACATGAATGCAACATCATGTGGAAATTTCAATTTTTTTCTCCACTTTGACTCAGTTTACTTCACAGATTGTACCATAATACTTTTAGCTTGAACATCTCCAATACACCAACTCACGTGGCCTCACTTACTAGTCACGATTAAAAAGTATCAACAAGAAAAATCTACATAGACTCCACACTACAGTCTCAATTCATCCTTGGAGGTCTATTTGTTGGAAATATCTTCAAAAATGTGAATTATGATGTAGGATTTAACAGTGGCGAGGAATTGTATCCCTATATTTAAATCAATTGCTAATAAATTTACAGGGCATTGAAAATTGGATAATAATTAAACCAAAAACATAAAAATTTGTCACCATTTCACTTAACAACCACTCTACATGAACTAGCAAACAACTTGAAAGATTCCAAACTCAAGTCATCCTCAATTTTCAGACCCTTTCTCTAATACCAATTGATGAAATAGAACATACAAGAAAGACAATCAGAAGAGAGAAGAAGATTTGGCAAAAAAAGGCCTCAAGCCATAATCTATGTTCTCACATTGTTTTAGTTTCATATTTCAATCATACAAATATATAATAAAATTATGAAACCACCTCAATTACTCTCACCTTCATACCTCACAAAGAGATAAAGTAGGATGAAAAAAAATGAGATCTATAAAGATATTTAGGATAAAAGCTATATCCTAAGAGGTGAAATACATAAGGGTGGTATGTTATAACTTCATGATTCTATATGAGAAAAAGGCTAACATGTTTGATAAAACACACATATAAAAATATCTTTGACCTTATTATTTAACTAAATACTTATTTAAAAAATATAAAAACATACTCTCTTATATAATAAAATAATAATTGAATAGATAATTGAAATATGAAAAGAGTTTCACATATCAAATGGAAATATAAATTGCAAGACTTACAAAAATTCACATTAAACAATCACACATTTATAAGGGAATTTTTTGCCAAAAATATCTTACTTTCAATTCTTTGTTAAAACTTATAAAAATAATACATAAAGGATTTGTTTTCCAAATATATATTACCTTCAATTATTTATTAAAGCCTAAAAAAATAATACATATTCAATACACAATTTTCTAGGTTCTTCTCTATATTAGAGACCTCCTTTCAAATATTTTTCTTATAATAATTTTCTATTTTCTAACAATTTCTATTTTCCATCTAGTATTAACAATTATGGAAAATATTCCATACTTAAATAATACAATTGGCACAATTTTTTCATTATACAACTCAAGGGATTATTGTCTAGAACTCTAAAAATCTTTGCTCCTCAATTTTTTTTGGTTGAAAAATCCCATTTGTTCCAAACCTGCAATAACAATGTGTACTCCACTGCCCAAATCAAAAAATCCTTTCAAATTGTTTCTCACCTTAGATCCTCAAATCCTCATCCCTCTCCATATTGTGGCCAAGTCACGATCCCTTACATTAAATGGACCACAGATTTTATAGCGAATATCTTTACCAAGAAGAACCTTAAAACTGTTTTGAAGCCTCATAAAACTCTCAAGCAATTATTTCAGTCGGCCAAAGAAAAATGATACTGGATGCAAGGATCACATGTCTATGAAATTCCCTATTCATGTGGGAAGTCCTATAATGGCCAAACTAGAGGGCCTTTCAAAGCCAAGCCAAAAGATCACATAGTGGATCCAAACCACGATCCTTTAGCAAAATTGGTCATCACTATGCACTCTTTTAAGTCCGAATGTCTCATTCAATTTGATCATTCAAAAAAACTAGCCTCGGTTCTATTTTATAACTCTAGGGTTATCAGAGAAGCCTTGTAAATCGAGAAAAACCCTAATAATTTTAGTAGAGAGGACAGATATAGACTTAGCCAATCATCGAAGTCTGTTATCCACGATATTGGCCACTGATAATTTGAACTTTGGCTTCCTATTACCAATTTGTTAATACACCCTTGTGGTTTTTTAATCATTCATTACTCTCTCTCTCTCTCTCTCTCTATATATATATATATATATATATACACACACACACACACACACACTTCAATTCTCTCTCTCTCAGTCAATTTTCCAAAAATCTTGATTCTCTCTTTTGGACAATTTTCCAAAAATATTTATTATAATTAAAATTCTTCTAATTTTTTCCAAAATATTTTTGAATTCATATATCTAAGTTACTATTTATGACACAGTAAAAATGCACTTTTCTCAATTTGTGGATCTGTATGTTATGGGCCCACGATCTTCGAGAAATAGTTCACGATAGAGAAACAAAACTGTTGAGATATTCTCAATTACCACATGTATCCATACTCATTATCATACCAAGAAACAAGTTTCACAAATATAGAATTCAAGGCTATACCAGCATTAACATCAAAATATACTCGACCTTGTATCGCCTGCAAAATCATTCGAAACAAAATCTTCATCAGTGTACCCAAGAATGCCATAAGGGGAAGTCACCCTAACAGTGATCTTGTATTCATATTTGAACGAGGTAGAACATATCCCTTCTTTTGTAGGCACTCCTTTTCAAAACCCTCAAAAACACTATCAAACTTATCAAAAGCAAACTTTGTCCAAATAATAAAACGACCCAAATTCCCACCGAGAGCAAGCTTCAACTAATTTAATCTATCAACACAAGCAATTTCCACACCTGGAATATTCCTGAACGCCTTAACAAGCTTAGCCCCTTCAGTGGCATAAACAATTAAAGGACCTTTGCGTGAGACATAACGCCTGATCGTCATCTTACCCTTACTGGCATGAACACTGTGACTCTTCTTGGCCTTTTCCACGTCATCAAAAGCTCCCACCTTCCTCAAAACCATATAATTCCATCCTTCACATATATAAAATGGAAACAAATAATAGATTACTGCCAACAACTAAAAAGTTGTGCGACAATTCCTTTTTGGTTTCATAAAACTATCTTCTGTTCCACTTTGCCATTTATTCATGGTTCTACACAGTTGTGGTTCCAAACCACATATTTTACCACACTTCTGCTGTGCTTTCGATTTGTGGTTATCACATTCACATTTTGACCTACACCACTTGTTGGCCATTGCACGCTATCCTCACTCTCAACACTTGACTTTCACTCCATATAACAGTTCCATCTAAAATCTGACATGGTCATTGGATCACCATCGATCCTTACGGTGATCGATGGTTGGTCGGTAACCTCATAACACACAATTTAATAAATAAATCTAAACTATATGTAAACCATATTAGACACATGGAAATCCACACAATATATATTCAATTATATATGAACTCTAATGTATTTCAACCTTAGTCACAAATTCACCTGTGATTACATTGTATTTTCTCACGCTCGCCCTTTTGTCACACCATAGACTTTCTTTTATATAGAAATTACAAGAGCGTGGATCATCTAAGGTCCAGGATTTTTCTCCTTTAATTGCTCAAACAAATCCTAACTCTCTCGATATGCATACATTGCAGATAATTAAAATTAATTAAACCTTATTAGCTCCATCAATTTAGTTCCATTTACAATGGTTGCTCACATTTCCCCTTTCAAAGCTTCGGATTCCAATTTTAATGAAATTTTTTCAAATGCTCCTACATCAGACTCCTGAGGTACAAAAATTCCATTACCTCCTAGTCATATGTCATCTACATCTGTCAGCAATTCTACCCACATCCTCTGTGAAATTTCCCTTTGTGAGCTGCTACAAAACCTCTGCAATAGAAATTCCTCCCTGCTACAAGATACCGCACCAAGCTTCTCTCCTTTGAGCTTACTCTTTCGGCATCTCTCTGGTTCTCTCCTCTAGAACCATTTGAGCACTCCTGCTCTAAGCTGATGTAATCTTCTCACCTTTCCTCTGCTGCTACCTTCACAAAATATAAAAACCACAAGCTTTACAAATATTTAACATAAGTGTACCTCTTCTTCCTCGTATGTAATTTATTTCTCACAGGAAATCCTTTCCCTGCTCTGATACCACTTTGACACAATAAAACTGCACTTTTCTTAATTTGCGGATCTGTGGGTTATGGGCCCATGATCTTAGAGAAATATTTCACGATAGAGCAACAAAACCATTTAGATATTCTCGCTAACCACATGCATCCATACTCATTATCATACCAAGAAACAAGTTTCACAAATATAGAATTCAAGGCTATACCAGCATTAGCATCAAAATATACTCGACCTTGCATTGCCTACGAAATCATTTGAAACAATGTCTTCATCAGTGTACCCAAGAATGCCATAATGGGAAGTCACCCTAACAGTTATCTTGTGATAATATTCACACGAGGTAGAAGGTATCCCTTCTTTTGCAGGGACTCCTTTTCAAAACCCTCAAAAACACTATCAAGCTTCTCAAAAGAAGACTTTGTCCAAATAATAAAACGACCCAAATGCCCACCGAGAGCAAGCTTCAGCAAATTCAATCTATCGACACAAGAAATTTCCACACCTGGAATATTCTTGAAAGCCTTATCAAGCTTAGCCCCTTCAGTGGCATAAAAAATTAGAGGACCTTTGTGTGAGACATAACGCTTGTTCCTCATATTACCCTTACTCGCATGAATACTGTGACTCTTCCTGGCCTTTTCCACGTTATCAAAATGTCCCACATTCCTCAAAAAAATCTAATTTTTTCCTTCACATATATAAAACGGAAACAAATAACAAATTACCGCCAACAAGTAAAAAGTTGTGTGACAATTCCTTTCCGGTTTTGTAAAACTGTCTTCCATTCCGCTCCACCATTTATTTGTGGTTCTACACAGTTGTGGTTCCAAACCACATATTTTACCATGCTTCTGCTGTGCTTTTGATTTGTCGTTATCACATTCACATTTTGACTTGCACCACTCATTGGCCATTGTACGTTGTCCTCACTCTCAGCGCTCGGCCTTCACTCCATATAACAGTTCCATCTAAAATCTGACACTGTCATTGGATCACCATGATCCTTACAGTGATAGATGGTCGATCAGTAACCTCATAGCATATAGTTTAATAAATAAATCTAAACTATAGGTAAACCATATTAGACACACGTAAATCCACACAATATATATTCAATTATATGCAAACTCTTATACCATCTAAGGCATTTCAGCCTTAGTCACAAATTCACCTGTGATTACATTGTATTCTCTCACGCTCTCCCTTATGTCACACCATAGACTTCATTTTATATAGAAATTACAAGAGTGTGGATGATCCATGATTTTTCTCCTTTAATTGCTCAAACAAATCCTAACTCTCTAGATATGCATACATGGCAGATAATTAAAATTAATTAAACCTTATCACCTCCATCAATTTAGTTTTGTTTTTAACCAATTTTGCCCCAATTTACAATGGTTGTTCACATTTCCCCTTTCACAGCTTTGGATTCCAAATTTAATGAAATTTGTTGATGTTCCTGCATCAGTTTAATTCTTAGTTTAAATTAAATTTAAATTATATCAAAAAATTTATAATATTTAAATTAATTTAAATTATAAATTTAAAATAATTCTCAAGTAACTTTTTTTTGGTTTTACTACATTATTTATTATTTGTTGAATTCTAGGAATTATTGTTTTTAAAATAATTAATTATTAATTATTATAATTTTTCAACCAGTCTCAATATCTTGATCCAAAATTAATTATTTTATAATTTCAATTTCAACTTTTTTCTTATTTAACATATTAAATTAATTTATTTGTTGGTTCAAATTTAATTATTATTTTATGTTTAATTTTATTCTATTTTTCCCTTTCTCCCATGGATAATAGTTTACTTCTTCTATGTAATTGGCTTTCTAGCACTTGTTTATTCATAAAGCTAATTCATTGATGATGGATAATGTAATCATCTGAAAAGTTGATTCTCTTGATTCTAACCATCCATTACACAATTCTCCTCTCGAAATTTCTAACAAAATTAAGTTTGTTGTACATATAATTATGTTTTATTAAAGATGCTAAACATATATTATTATTTTCTTTATTCATTTGCATTGGAATTCACTTCTCCTTATTTTTTCCATTTTTTTCTTGAGCTTCCCATTCCGCCTCCTTTAAATCAAGATGATTACTCTTATTTTCTATAAATATGTAAAAATATAGAAATTACAATCGATTTACGTATAAAAAAAATTATGATATAAAAAATTATTTATGGAAAATACACTCAAAATACATTTACACAAATTTATCAAACAAACAATAAGCAATTCATCATGATTACTCTTATTTTCTATAAATGTGTAAAACTAGCAGTTGCCCCTAAAGATGCAAGGATACACCAAATGTAGTTTATCTCGTAAGGATTTGGAAAGATTTGTCTTTCATTGTTGTTCTTGAAGTAGCAATTTTGTCTTGTTGTTATGCATACAACATCTTGAATGAATTATCACCAAAATATGTCAATTGGGTGCCTCCCAAATTTAAGCATTGGGAGTGGAGCACCGCAAAAATCTGCTAATGTAAATTTCAACCACAACCATGTCGGACATGCACATAATCCTACTAATGCAATATCAAAAGGATAAAATCCATGTGCTAATCATGTAAATATTGGAAATTGACTAAAACAACATGTGATTGCGAGTACATGAATACGTCTGTTTACCATGACTTGGAGGAACATGCAATAGGACAATGTCCTACATAAAGGATGAGGTAAAGCTCAACCATGTTGATAAAGATATGCACAAGATAGTTGTGGATGAATTCAAATATGGAACAAAGGAAGAGGTTGCCAATGGCCCAATGGCAAAATTGTTTGATACATATTGCAGTCTACTTAAGCTAGATGAGACACCAGAAAATACAGGGACTCCAATTTTATACCAAAGAGAAAAAGTAATCAATCTATTCCTGATGGGTAAGCGCCAGCCCACACCCCAAATTCACTGTTATAACGTATAAAATGTGTTTGTTCAAATTCCAACGTGTTATTACGTGGCATTTTATTAAAACCGCGAGTTGATACACATCAAACTATGGATAATAAAATAAATGTTAAACCTCGGGTTCTCCACCTCCGTAAGATTTATGATGTTGCCATGGTGATTTGCATTTAATTCTGCAGTAATGGTTCTTTTGGTTCGGTCCTCATGCCACTTGGTTTCCTCGCCTATTGTTCGGGATTATTCCATTTTGGCGGTCACTTGCATTCTATCCCGTGTCTCTGCATGAGGGTTCCGCCTTTGGGTTTTCCGTGCACTTTTGATCTGTGAACTTCGGCCCTCCCTGTAACTGATGTTCAACGTCGAACTGGAATTTTTGTAAACAATGGTAAACTGTTCAGTTTTCTCGGCACGTCCAGTCTCTTCCACTGTAACTGTTTATTCCTGCTTTTTCCGTTATTTCATTTTGTTGTGCTTAGCTTCTGCAACTATTGACTTCGCTCTTCGTGCTTAAGTCGGCCCTCCATGATTTACTTGCACATTCTCCTCCTTCGCAAACTGACCTTTGGGCTCCTTGTGAGCAGGTCTGGTCGTCTTTTTGGTATTAGTTTTCGTTCAGCCAAGAGTCACCACGTTCTTTCTTTTCCGTAAGGTAAGGATGTCGAATCCTTCCTCAGTCATTTGATTTTTCTGAATGGGTCACAATGGCAATCTGGGTTAACGCCATTTCTTGGTTCTGTGCAGGTAATGCAGCTGTCTCACGATCCAGTTCTCGGTCTTGGTTACTCTCGTTTCTCCTTTTCTCACGAGTAGCATCCAAATACGTTTCAACCATCCTTTTTATACTGTAATTTATTCAGGTCTTGCAGGTAGTTTCGTTCCAATGTTTTCTGAGCGTCTTGGCTGTAGCAACCTGTAGGTTGGCTATGTATTATCCGGCTATGTTTCCCCTTGTTTCAACCTAGTCAAGTTTTGTACAGGTTTACTCTTCTGGGTTTCGAGGAACCCCGCCTGTAACCTATGGCTGTTACAAACTCAGTTTCTGTAACCCTAAGGGTTTATGGTCAAACCCTAACTGTATCTTCTTGTTCCGAAGAATTTCGTTTTTTTGATGTAAACAGTGGAACTGTAAGTTCCGGACTCTTAATGTGACTAATTTATATATTTGGAAAGGAAAATTCAATTTTCGTTTTCAATTTGCTCAAGAAATATAATGGCGTAATAACTGTTACCTGTAGGTTGAATTGACTACCTGTGTTTAATTCCTATTTTCATTTCTGTTTCCACGTCTTCTCGTTGGCGTTGTTTGGCCGATTCCTTCCTCGATCTCTGTATTGTGTAAATAATTCGTAGTGCCGCTTTCCTGCACTACCGAAATTGTACACTTTGTATGAGGGAAAAGAAATGAAAGAAATTAATGCCTGGTTACTGTAGTTCTGTTTTAATAAATTGTCAATGCTATGCACGATATACTGTAAACAATAAAATTGTTACTCAACAACCAACACAGATGAATTGCTGAACAATTTGCTACTTGTTTTATTTCTCTTCTTCCTATGACAGGTTTACAGAACCCCTGTAAAGTGACCCTCCTCTTCTTTTTGTAGCCCAGTGGAGGGAAAATTCGTTACCAGTTGGTAACTGCCCCACTGTCAGTTACTCAGTTACACTTTACATATTATTTCTATTTTCGTTTTATCACTAACGAAATTTAAAGCAGCCTAGTAACCCTACTACAGTTTCTTAATAAGAATTAAAAATAAAAAGTTTGTTATACTAAAACAAACCCCTACTGATAACTAATCCTCTAATTCAAGAACAGATAAATTAAACATGGACAGGTTCAAAGACCTGTTAAAACAACACATCACCAAAAGACAGGAAAACTTGCTGACTGTTTGCCTCCCTAGTCGGATGCTCCTGCATCAGGCTCCCGGGGTAGCAAAAAGTCATGGCTCCGCTCCATGAGGTCATCCACTGAATAGCCAGTTTTCTGAATCTGTGCTACGTCAAGCCAGGAACTGTCCTCAATAGGATGGTTCTTCCACTTGACCAGGTACTGTAAATAGTCCTTTCTGCGTGTTCGCTTGGCTACTTGTGTGTCAAGGATACCCTCGATCTCAAGGGGCTGCGCTGCAGGCATCTTCTTTAACCAAAAATCCTCTTCAACTGGGGTGTTCCGTTCTGGCCTTGTTGCCTCTTCGTCTTTGGGACTGGCAGTGTAAGGGAACAAATCTGCCACATTGAAAATGGGTGAAATGCCTATTCCGGGTGGCAGTTGTATTTCATAGGCATTGGCAGAAAACTTGCGAAGAATCTTGCAGGGGCCAATCTTTTTAAACTTTAATTTGTTGTACTGCCCTTTCGGAAACCGTTCCTTGCGCAAGTGAGCAAGTACTTCGTCCCCAATATTGAACTGAACTTCTCGCCTTTTCAAATCTGCCTGCTGTTTGTATCTTTGACTGCTGTCCATCAACTTCAATTTCACCTGCTCATGCAGATCACTCATTGCTTGAGCGAAATCTTCTCCTTCTGCGCTTCTTTTCTCGAGCTTTCCCAAATCCCGCAGTTCATGCACTCCGTGAGGATGCATGCCGTACAGAACCTGAAAAGGACTGTATCTCGTTCTGCGATTTGGAGAATCGTTGTATGAAAATTCCGCTTGGGCAAGTACGCGATCCCACATCCGCGAATTTTCTCCGATTAAGCTTCGTAGCAGGTTCCCCAAACTCCTATTTACCACTTCTGTTTGCCCATCGGTCTGTGGGTGATAAGCGGAGCTGAAATTTAACTGGGTGTCCAGATTTTTCCACAGGGTACGCCAGAAGTGTCCTGTGAACCACACATCGCGGTCTGAAATAATGGACCTCGGCAAGCCATGCAGTCGAACAATTTCTGTGAAGAACAAGTGGGCTACGTGAGTAGCATCACTGGTTTTCCGACAGTGTATAAAATGTGCCATATTTGAGAATCTATCCACCACTACCATCACTGAATCAAATCCTCGTTGTGTTCTAGGCAAACCCAGGACAAATTCCAAACTGACTGAGTCCCATGGTCTACTCGGTATGGGCAATGGCGTATAGAGTCCTGCATTCTCGCTGTGACCTTTTGCCAACTGACACATTTTGCACCTGCTTACATACCTCTTCACATCTCGCCGCAACTTTGGCCAATAATAGAAATGCTCTATCTGGGATAATGTCTTGTATATACCGAAATGTCCGGCTAGACCTCCGCTATGCTTCTCCCGAATAATGTTCTCCCGCATTGAACAATCGGGAATACACAACTGTCCTCCCCTAAATAACAATCCTTCTTGCAGATTTTAGTCCAACCACGGACTGTTATTCCATAGTAAAGGGTTCTCACATGCCTCATGTGCCTCCTTGAAATCTGTATCTGTCTGATATAGATCCCTCAAGTGCTCAAAACCAAGCACCTGCACCGTACTCTCCTGCAAGAGCAAAACTCTTCTGCTTAATGCGTCTGCCACCTTGTTGGATTGTCCACTGATATGTTTCAATACAAATGTAAAGCTTTGCAGATATTCCACCCACTCTGCATGCTTGTGATTCAACTTGTGCTGCTGCATAACATACTGTAAAGCAGAATTGTCAGAAAGTAACAAAAAATCATTACCTAACAAATAGTGCCTCCAGTGCTTCAAGGCTTGAATGACCGCATAAAATTCTTTGTCGTATGACGAATACTTCTGTCTATTGTCGTTCAATTTCTCACTGAAATAAGCAACCGGTCTGTCCTCCTGGCTAAGTACTGCCCCAATGGCTATACCACTCGCATCACAACGAACTTGAAAAAGTTTGTTGAAATCTGGCAATCTCAAGATCGGCCTCTCAGTGATCTTTTTCTTCAGAGTCTGAAAACTATTTTCTGCTGCTTCATTCCAGCAAAAACGCTGATTTGCCTTCTTGATTGTGTCCAACATGGGTGTGCAGATCCCGCTAAAATTGCTGATAAAATTCCTGTAAAAGCTTGCTAAACCATGAAAGCTTCGAACCTCGAAGAAATTCTTTGGGGATGGCCACTTAACTATTGCTGCTATATTTTCCGGATCCATCTTCAACTCGTTTTCTGCAATCACAAAACCCAGATAAACTAATTCTTTTTGAAAAAAATTACGCTTTTTCAAATTTATCAGCAGTTTGTTTTGCTGCAATCTTCTCAATACACTTCGAACATGTCGGAAGTGTTCTTCCTTCGTTTTGTTGAAAATTAAAATATCATCTAAATACACAATCACAAATTTCCCAATGAACTCCTTCAATACTTCATTCATTAGGCGCATAAAAGTACTGGGAGCATTGCTTAATCCAAATGGAATCACCAGCCATTCATACAACCCTTCATTCATCTTGAAAGCTGTCTTCCACTCATCCCCTTCTCGAATTCAGATCTGGTGGTAGCCACTCTTCAAATCAATCTTCGAAAAATATGCTGCCCCACTCAAACAGTCCATCATGTCATCCATTCTCAGTAGTGGAAACCTGTATCGAATCGTAATCTTGTTAATAGCTCTCGAATCTGTACACATTCGCCATTCGCCACCTTTCTTAGGAGCTAATACTGTCAGAACTGCATAGGGACTCATACTCTCTCTGATCATTCCTTTATCAAGCAATTCCTGCACCTGTTTCCGAATTTCTTCATTATATTTCGGGCTCATACGATAAGCTGCCTTGTTTGGCAAGCTAGCTCCTGGTATAAAATCAATACAGTGGCTGATACCTCTCTCGGGGGGCAGTTCATCTGGAAGATCGTCCACTATGATATCTCCAAAATCCTACAACATGTTTTGAATCTCCTCAAGTAAATCTGAAATCGTGGTGTGCAGTACCACTCTTCTTGGCCTTCTCACCACAGCAAAATTCACTTCATTATTTTCGATCTGTTTCAGAAACTCTTTTCCACCCATCAGCAGTGCTTTTACTCCACTAGCTTCAGTTGTACCTTCCTCTTTGATGGGTACAAGCGTGTGCTTGATCCCATCTTTGACAAACTTATAGCAGTTCATTTTTCCGTCATGAACTACTTTTCTGTCAAACTGCCAGGGCCTTCCTAACAGTATATGACAGACATCCATTGGCATAACATCGCAGATAATTTTGTCCTTATATCTGCCTATCTGGAACTCCACCTCGCATTGTTCATCAACTAACAGTTGATGTCCTTTCTGCAGCCACGACACTTTGTAGGGAGTGGGATTTTTCAGCTTTTTCAGTCCCAACTTCTCCACCATTTCCGTGGCCACCAAATTATCGGTACTTCCGCTGTCAATGATCAGTTTGCAGCACTTTCCCTATGATTTTCAAACTGTCCGGAACAAAGCCTTTCTTTGATCTGGTTCCATAATCTCCTTTGCTACTTTTATCAACACCTTGTTCAGCACCAACGCTTCCCCTGTCTCTGGTGCATTTTCCACCTCCTGAGGTGGTGCTTCTGCTTCCTCAGGCTGGGCAACATAAGCTCCTCTCCCACCTGTTGGTTCACCTTCAGGACATTCATACAATTTGTGCCCCCACTTGTGGCACCTATAGCACTGGACAGTTCCTCTGCCCTGACCATTACCTCTCCCTCACTGGGCTGGTCGTCCTCCTCTAGTGCTACTGTCCTTTTCTGTTGTCCCTGCAGTTTTGGAACTGCTGCCTTCCTCATTGGAACCTGTCCCTCTGCCTCTGCCAAAGGCCTTCCCCTTTCCTCTGCCAGATCCACCTCCTCTTCTGGCATTCTGCTTCCTGTTTATTTTCTCCTCTGCCTTCAAGGCAAACTGGTATGCTTCATCTAAAGTTCTGGGTGAAAGAATACCGATTTCATGCAGTGTCTCCCCTCTCAGCCCATTCACGAACCTTGCTGTTTTTTCTGAGGTATCTTCCATATACCCTGCCCTCAAATTCAACTTATAAAATTCTTCTGTATATTCCTTGACCGTCATTCCCCTTTGCCTCAAGTTTTGTACTTGCCTGTACAGCATAATTTGATAATCTTTAGGCAGAAACTTCTCTTTCAGTTTTGCCTCCATTCTGGCCCACTTCCTTATAGACTGTTTATATAGCCTTTTCCTTTCTGCCTGAACGTTGTCCCACCACAAGGACGCATGTCCTTTCAATTTGGTGGCAGCGAACTTTGCCTGCTTGTCCTCACTGGTTTCCTCAAACTCAAAGTATTTATTTACTTCACTCAGCCAATCCAATAACACATCTGCCGACAAACTTCCGTCATAAGTGGAAAGTTCATGTTTTGGCTTATGACTGGACAATAGAACTGATTTCGACAATCTAAGTTCAGGTGTCACCCCTTCGAATTCATCTGCTGGTTCTGCAACATCTTCATCACTGTCATCCGCTGGGTCTCTCCTCCCCCCAGCTTCTACTGCTTCCAATCTTTGATTCAAAATTTGAATCTCTTCTCGCAGTCCCTCTTCTGCTACTCTTCGGACTACTCTTCCTCTTGCTCTTCCTCGTCTGCCAACTTCCATCTTCTCGTGACCTTAAACTTGCTCCGATACCACTTGATGGGTAAGCACCAGCCCACACCCCAAATTCACTGTTATAACATATGAAATGTGTTTGTTCAAATCCCAACGTGTTATTACATGGCGTTTTATTAAAACCGCGAGTTGATACACATCACACTATGGATAATAAAATAAATGTTAAACCTCGGGTTCTCGACCTCCGTAAGATTTATGCTGTTGCCATGGTGATTCGTATTTAATTCTGCAGTAATGGTTCTTTTGGTTCGGTCGTCGTGCCACTTGGTTTCCTCACCTATTGTTCGGGATTATTCCATTTTGGTGGTCACTTGCATTCTATCTCGTGTCTCTGCGTGAGGGTTCCGCCTTTGGGTTTTCTGTGCACTTTTGATCTGTGAACTCCGGCCCTCCCTGTAACTGATGTTCAACGTTGAACTGGCATTTGTGTAAACAATGGTAAACTGTTCAGTTTTCTCGGCACGTCCAGTCTCTTCCACTGTAACTGTTTATTCCTTCTTTTTCCGTTATTTCGTTTTGCTGTGCTTAACTTCTGCAACTATTGACTTCGCTCTTCATTTGGCTACAGGTGGTTTCAGCTGTGATGTCTCACGGATTCACTCAGCTACGTCAGGCGCTCGAACTGGTAAGTCAACCCTCCATGATTTACTTACACATTCTCCTCCTTCGCAAACTGACCTTTGGGCTCCTTGAGAGCAGGACTGGTCGTCTTTTTGGTATTAGTTTTCGTTCAGCCAAGAGTCACCACGTTCTTTCTTTTCCGCAAGGTAAGGATGTCGAATCCTTCCTCAGTCCTTTGATTTTTCTGAATGGGTCACAATGGCAATCTGGGTTAACGCCATTTCTTGGTTCTGTGCAGGTAATGCAGCTGTCTCGCGATCCAGTTCTCGGTCTTGGTTACTCTCGTTTCTCATTTTCTCACGGGTAGCATCCAACTACGTTTCAACCCTCCTTTTTATACTGTAATTTATTCAGGTCTTGCAGGCAGTTTCGTTCCAATGTTTTCTGAGCGTCTTGGCTGTAGCAACCTGTAGGTTGGCTATGTATTATCCGGCTATGTTTCCCCTTATTTCGACCTAGTCAAGTTTTGTACAGGTTTACTCTTCCGGGTTTCGCGGAACCCCGCCTGTAACCTATGGTTGTTACAAACTCAGTTTCTGTAACCCTAAGGGTTTCTGGTCAAACCCTAACTGTATCTTCTTGTTCCAAAGAATTTCGTTTTTGTGATGTAAACAGTGGAACTGTAAGTTCCGGACTCTTAATGCGACTAATTTATATATTTCGAAAGGAAACTTCAATTTTCATTTTCAATTTTCTCAAGAAATATAATGGCGTAATAATTGTTACCTGTAGGTTGAATTGACTTCCTGTGTTTAATTCCTATTTGCATTTTTGTTTCCACGTCTTCTTGTAGGCATTGTTTGGCCGATTCCTTCCTCGATCTTTGTATTGTGTAAATAATTCGTAGTGCCGCCTTCCTGCACTACCGAAAATGTACACTTTGTACGAGGGAAAATAAATGAAAGAAATTAATGCTTGGTTACTGTAGTTCTGTTTTAATAAATTGTCAATGATATGCATGATAGACTGTAAAAAATAAAATTGTTACTCAACAACCAACACAGATGAATTGATGAACAATTTGCTACTTGTTTTATTTCTCTTCTTCCTATGACAGGTTTGCAGAACCCCTGTAAAGTGACCCTCCTCTTCTTTTTGTAGCCCAGTGGAGGGAAAATTCGTTACCAGTTGGTAACTGCCCCACTGTCAGTCACTCAGTTACACTTTACATATCATTTCTATTTTCGTTTTATCACTAACGAAAATTAAAGCAGCCTAGTAACCCTACTACAGTTTCTTAATACGAATTAAAAATAAAAAGTTTGTTATACTAAAACAAACCCCTACTGATAACTAATCCTCTAATTCAAGAACAGACAAATTAAACATGGACAGGTTCAAAGACCTGTTAAAACAACACATCACCAAAAGACAGGAAAACCTGCTGACTGTTTGCCTCCCTAGTCGGATGCTCCTGCATCAATTCCAATTGACTACGTGAATTGGTGATTATCTTGCCCAATCCATACAAAAAATGAAATTTTATTCCAAAAGATCAAATTAGTAATATTTAATTTTGAAAAAAATGTATTATATTTTTAATATATTTTTAAAATCTTTCATTTAATCATTGTAATTTTATCAACATAATTTTAAGTGTTTCTCAATTTGTTCCTTGAACTAAATACAAATCACTTCAAAAACAAAATCTCCATATTTTTATTGCACCGCAAAAGTTTGCTAATGTAAATTTTAACCACAAAAGGATTGGGAGTGGAGCACCGCAAAAGTCTGCTAATGTAAATTTTAACCACAACCATGTCGGACATGCACATAATCCCGCTAATGCAATATCAAAAGGATAAAATCCATGTGTTAATCATATAAATATTGGAAATTGACTAAAACAACATGTGATTGCGAGTACATGAATACGTTTGTTTACCATGACTTGGAGGAACATGCAATAGGACAATGTCCTACAAAAAGGATGAGGTAAAGCTCAACCATGTTGATAAAGATATGCACAAGATAGTTGTGGATGAATTCAAATATGGAACAAAGGAAGAGGTTGCCAATGGCCCAATGGAAAAATTGTTTGATACATATTGCACTCTACTTAAGCTAGATGAGACACCAGAAAATACAGGGACTCCAATTTTATACCAAAGAGCAAAAGTAATCAATCTATTCCAATTGACTCTCTGAATTGGTGACTATCTTGCCCAATCCATACAAAAAATGAAATTTTATTCCAAAACATCAAATTAGTAATATTTAATTTTGAAAATAATATATTATATTTTTAATATATTTTTAAAATCTTTGATTTAATCATTGTAATTTTATCAACATAATTTTAAGTGTTTTCTCAATTTGTTCCTTGAAAGAAATACAAATCACTTCAAAAACAAAATCTCCATATTTTTATTGCAATTCAAGACGTACAATACACACATTCTATTATGACAACAAAACATTTAAATTTTGTCGTAGTCAAAACTTGTTCTGCATTACACTGGATGCATGGATGCAGCGCTTATTTTCTTTAATCAGGGGATTGGGGAAAAAGAAAACACAATAAGGAAAAGCAATTACTTCTTTGAAAAAAAAAAAAGTCAATACTGAGATAGCAGATGATTCGATTCGATTCAGTTTAGTTTGGGGAGTAACCATCGTTGATACTGATAGAGCAGATGAATGACGTCACGATCGCTATTCTATTCAATGTGTAACTTGGAAGTGTCCAATTTTGAGACAATGTCCCTCTAGCTTCCAAGGAATGGAATGAATGACGATTTCTTTTTCTTTTTTTTTGTACAAGTGTAGGTCAGGGTGTAGGATGGGAATATTTTTTGGAATAAAATTGGTAGGTGATGTCATCTATCTGATCCAGCTACGGCCATGAATGTAATTGATGGTTATAAAGGGCGCGGCCTCGTAGAACTGAGTTCATGCGACCATGAAACTCTTTTGGTTTCACTTGCTCCACTTCCGTAACATTTATACTGCCCATAATGCGCAGTCCTGAAAGAATGAAAACATGAATAATATGTTAGAATATTTATGAGGTTATATCTATGGGATTCTCATGATTATAAATATGCACTGTTATTGTTATTGTATTTGTACTGGTGACGTCGGGATATTAGAAGGATAGCGCGAGGGTGGCACGTTACCTACGAGTTTTAATGCATTCAGACGATATCGAAAAGATGTCAATGCTGTAAAACTAAAACACCGCCGAAAATAGGTCTACAAAAGACTTAAAATGCAGCTCAATATTCCATCAAAAGAAGCAAAAAAACTTAGCATTCAACCATGAGATCTACAAGGCGTAGCTGGTTTTCATACACAATTATTAAAAAGTGTTCTATAGAAACTAGCTCAAAACCTAGAAGGCAATATACGGATCTGAAGGATAATATTTCTACACAACGAAAGGAAGCTCAATGTGTTTGAAAACCTTTGAAAATATTACGAATAGATCAGAAAAGAACAAAAAAAAAGAACATTTGTCTGCATGTATTAATCTACCAAACCCTCACCCCAATATCTCAAAAATCCCTACGAGAAAGCGCAAATTTAATGAAGAAACCAGAATGCCTTGAAAATATGCCTTGCAAAACTCAAAATGTAGCAATAAACAGAGGAAATTACTCTGATCGCTCAAAACAAAACCAATGGAATTTAAACCAAAATTTGGGAAAGAACAACCTACCTGTAACGATAAAAAATAGCAGAGACAACGAAATGCCGTAGGCCGGCTGCAGATCCATGGATTTCAGAGCGAGTTCTATCGATGAGATCACCAGAGATACGGATTGAAAATAATGCCTTCCACTTTGGTAACACCCTATCCTGATACCTTAGAAATCTGCAATCGTAAAAGGCAGAACGATCTCCCGAAATCCTCACCGCCACAGCTTGATCTTCCAGGGTAAGATGTCGTGGACCGTATGAATTCTGCATATAACTTAACTTCACTTAGTAAGTGGGGAAATTGTAGATATTTTTCCACTTCTAAGTTTGCAACATGACAAGATTCTTTCACGGTATGGTATAGAGTAATTGTAAAGTTTCTTGTTTTAGTGAGAAATATTAGGACATTCCTTAATTCTCTGTCTAGATTATTATATAAATTCAACCTTGGACAATATGGCAGTTGTTTACTTGAATCAATAGCAGGAAATAAAAATGTGTGGAATAATTCAAAAGTAAATAGCTTTGATGTAAATATATAAATTACAATCAATTTACATATAAAATAAATTATGAAAAATACAATCAAAGCAAATACATATACAAAAATTTGTGAAACAAACAAACAATAAGCAATTCATTCATTTTTATATATCTTTTATTTAATATTTTGTATTTAAAAATATGATTATATATATAGATATATATAATTTAGCAATAAATAATAAATAAATGAAAATTATTTTATAATTATTAATAAATTATATTTTCTGAAAATAATTTTTGTAGGTGATAATTACCGACGCTTTTGGAATCAACGAGTGTCATTCATTTTCAAAAAAATATAATACAGGGAACTTCGAATATAGGAAACTTTGAATGTAAACTAATATCTATATTGTTGGTAGTAAGAAAAATTTAAGTTAACTGAGAGGCTGTCTTCACTTACACGCATCACAAAAACGAAAAAATGTTCGACGCATCAAAATAAATCAGAAATATTAGAATTCACCCAGGCTCCAGCTAATAAATACGACAAGTCACGTGTTGTAACCGTCACCGTGGCTCTTAGATCACTAGTTGAAAACATATCACGTCACATAATGAAAACACGAAGCAATAGCGTATTTCAAAAAAGTTAAAAAAGCGGTAAGCAGCGTATTTAAGAACACGAAAAAACAGGTGGCAAGTGGATAATGAGAATTGTTATTCCTGGCTATTGTGTACGCTTCATATCATTTAATGATTTGTTGATTATATTTATATTATTAAAAAAAAAAACAAATTATTTTATTGAGAATAGTTAAAGTAGGGGGACTAGATAATGAAAAGTAAATTTTTCAAGATGCTGGTAAAACTTTCCAAGAATAGGAGGTGGTTGGGAACAGTTGGAAAAACAGTGACCTACCCTCGAGGGATAAAAGGAAAACCCAAGAGAGGGGCAGAGGTTCTGTACTTTTTCTGGGCAAGAAGGGGAAGTATTTTCTAGAGCTGGAAGAGGTCCACTTGAAAATAGCTTCTGCAACCCTTGAGAGCCAGATTATCTGAATGTGATTGGATTGGCCATCCAGAGGTCACAGCAGAAAGTTTCCACTGTTGCCCGTGGCACTGTCCAGATTCTGGGCTAGGGGGCAAGCGGAGGACGTAATAGCCTCCCTTGATGGTTGGGTGGACAACAGCTTAAACTTTTGTGAATACAGATAAGTATTTCTGCGCATTGAGTATTTATTTAATTATGAATTTTGGATGGAAGTCTTTCGTTGAAGAGAATGTTGGCAATATAGCCTGTTAGCTTATAATGCTTTTATACAAACTATGTGATGCTTGAACAGAGGGTAGTGGAAACTGTAGAGAAAGTTCCTACTGTTTTTTCCTAATGGAATATTTAGAAATCTGTTAGTGTAAAACATAGCTCTGCTACCTTTCGTTTTCTTCACTATTTAATGGAAAATGGAGCAATCTGTTATTAGAATATAGTTATTTCTATGTTTTGGTGAATTACAGTGCCCTTAAAAAGAAAGAAAGAATTACGTTAATGTAGATAAGAACAAAGCACTATTCATCTAAACAAAGTGTCTACTTCATAGTCGGTGATCAACAGTAAAATAAATAAACAAGCATAATGATTACATTCTAGTTCTGTAGCATAAACAGCACAACAGGTAGGGCGCAGCCTACCGAAACACAAACACTACAATATCACCGATAGGTACGGTGGTAAGAAAATATGTATGCATGGAAATTACAAACCCTGACATGTAAAATTCCATCTGGCTGAGCACTGTCGAAGGGCGGTGCGCTACGCACAACCCTTCCTCTTCGGAGTGACAGCTCAAAGTAAAGGAGAGCCACAGCAAATAAATGTTATGTGCATGCGAAATGAAAATCTGAACATAGCTTACTTATAAGAAAAACATATATAGCAACACCTTGTACAAAAATGCAGGTAGGCGGAATTTAAGAACTAAAGGCTGTAATGCCGAAAACGATGAAATAGCAATGTTTGCAACAGTTACACATAAGAACTAGAATCGTTTAAGCATGAACATTAAACAATGTAAATCGACCCTCAAGATCACAATCACTGGCCAAACAAGTCACCGGAACCTCAGAGTACAAATGCATCAAACAGTGAGCTAGGGTTTGAGTTGGTAAACTGTCCAAGGGTAACCCCCCTTTTGCTCCCAGCAGAATAAATTATTACATAAATAACGAAAAACACAGTCGCCTACGGAGCTGGGCTTCTCAAGGCCCTGAGACATCACTGAAAACGGTGGGTAAACCCGCATCAAAACAAAGAACAGAGAACTCTGGGAACCGAAAATCAGGCCTCGGTAAGGAGAGGGCTCCGCCCATTGGAAACGAACTCAAATACCTGTGTAGTGCAGCAGAAGTTCGTCAGTCGAGACAGCCGCAGAGATGCCAGTTAAAGGTTAGAAGCGAGGGTTCGACTCCTCGTACCTGTGAAAGAAAATGAGGAGCGACCAGTTAGTGAAGAGATAAACTGTAAGGGTTTTGGGTAGAAAACGAGCATGATAAACCAAACCCTACAAAATTAATTCACAGCAAAGATGATATATGTACCTGTAGAAATTTATAGCCGAAGCCATCTTTGTTTAAAAAAATAATAATAATAAAACACGAGCCATGGGGTTAGTCCATCGTTTGGAGGGAAAGGGAACTGAAATCACTCAATGAGCTGGAAATAGGGTCTGGAAGTGTATTCTTACCCTCAGCGCTGTAGAAGAGACTGTAGCTCTCTATGGTAGTCCTGCTCTGGGGCTACCGTAGCGCAATCGAACATTGCACAATTAAAAACAAAACCTGTAGAGGTAGTTTACGGAAGATCAACAGATTTCGTGCTAGGAAGCCAAAAGAACACGAAGATAGCAAGTGGAAAACTAAGAGGAAAACCATAGATGATGTAGCTGGAGATTCAAACCTGGTTATATATAAGGAAACCGGCAGAGAAATCAAGCTAAAGAAATGCCAACTGAAAACCCTAGACAACGAAGAATGCGTGGAGCGCACTGTGAAACTGTTTGAAAACGCCGAGCCTGCAACCCTCCCGTGCGTTGACTAACAGTCGAGCCAGAAACCCTCCTAGCTCACTGTGAGACTGGCAAAGAACACCGTAGCCATTCTTCTCTCCTTTGGAGGGAAATGAAGAATCCCAAGGGAAATTAGACACATGTAAGCACAGTACCGCCGAAAAATCGTGCATAAATGACAGGCTATTGCTTGGAGGCCGGTTACAATGCCAAGTGGAGCGACATTTCCCAAGGATCTCTATTGAATATCAACACAATTAATATGACAGTTGGCGCAATCACCATAGGCTCAAATCACAGGCAGATAATAACATAGTGCAAGTTAATGTATTAAACATACATGTAGATAGTGCCAGAGCCTTATTACACACAACTTCGTTAACCAAAGCTCACCCGAACCAAACATGTATTTATGTTGATAAATTCAATTGTGTGGAAAACGAATATAATCATGTGCTCATGAATCCGTCTAAATGTACAGGTGAAGTGAAGTATATTTGATGGCAGTTAGAAGTATAACAGTTAATTTTTTTTTATGATGGTAATCTTTTAATATTGATAGATGTGACAAGTGGTATCAGAGCCAAGTTGCTACACTGGGATCCTAAGGGTCTACTAACATTGAAGCTGTGCATGTGTTTAGTGCACTGAGAAGAAGCCCGTGGCATGAGGGAAGTTGAAGCGTCGCAGTCGCAACCAAAAGCTCCAACAATCATGAATCCAGAAATGTGGGTTCAATTAACTATTGAACAACAAAAAAAGACAAGTCAATTACTTGAGGAACAGCAGCAACAAACTGCATTCTTGTTAAATACAGTGCAGCAACTGCAAGAAGAGATGATGAGAGTCTGGAAGGACAATGAGAGGTTGTTGCAAGATCAAGAAAGGATCTTAAAAATTTTATTTGACAAAGAAAATAAGGAGATGGGGCATCCCAGTGCGGAGAAAGAATTGTCAACGGAACAAGAGGAACATCAAACTAGAAACAATACCACAGGCAGGACGGAAAAGAGTCCTTCTCAAAAGAGCAAAAACAACTATAATGAGGCAGAGTCAGGTAATGAGTCTGACCAGTAAGATCCTAAGAGGCAGAAAGTCGAACTACAGGGGGAGTTTCGTAAGATTAAGCCACCAACATTTGATGGTGAGGAGGAAGAGGTGGCTGAGGCATGGATGATCAATATAAATAAATACTTCCAGGTATATGAGTATAGCAGCAATCTGAAGGCTAGATTGGTTATATAGCAGTTATAAGAAAAAGCCACCCTGTGGTGGGAGGAGGTGGAAAACATGCACAACATCGACAAGCGAGATATCACATGGGAATTGTTTCAGCAATATTTTAAGGACAAATATTTGACAGAAAGATTTTATGACGACAAGGCTAAGGAGTTCCATGATCTTCGGTCGGGACAGATGACCATGGACTAATATGTCACAAAATTTACCTCCTTGTTACGTTACGTTCCTTATCTCCGCGAAGAAAAAGCCAAGGTTCAGAGATTCTTAAGCAGTCTACCTGCTCATATGAGAGAGTGGATAGAATTTGTTAACCCATAGACTATGGATGAGGCTATCGAAAAGGAAAGAATGTGCTATTAGCAAATTAAAGCCAAGGGGGGAGGAGGAAAAAGCTGGCAGCCAAGGAAAAATCAGAAGAATACTTCTACCTTCAAAAGTAGTAAAAGTAGTAACTTTAAAGGTTCAGCAAGAAATTCCATCAACAAGCAGTTTGGTAAAAATCATGAAAGAACTAAGTGGCTAGCAGAGCAGAAGCCCACAAAAGCATCCAGCAAGCCAGAACAAGGGCAGATTTCAAAACCTCCCCGACAGTGTTGGGGCTGTGGAGAGGCTCACTACTATAAAAACTATCCCCAACAGAATAAAAATGAGACGGTAGAAAATCTGCAAGAGGCATCTATAGTGGGAGATTTGGCGCGAAATGTACCTCACATAAATGCAACCTTGGAGGACCGACAGGATGATTTCTAGCCCACGATGATTGAATTGGAAGGTACTATACTAACCAAACCTGTGTCGATTTAGTAGATCCTGGAGAAAGTTTAAGTTATGTAAGTCCTAAAGTAGTGGAGTCATGCAAATTAAAAGAGAAGAAATTCAAGATCTCCTGGTTAGTTCAATTAGCTACCGGGGCAAAGCGTAAAGTAACTGCGAAAATTCCTAACTGTGTTTTGGAAGTAGCAGAGCATCAGTTACAAGTAGACTTAAATATCTTACCATTGGGATCATATGACGTGTTGTTGGGCATGGATTGGCTGGAAAGACGTCGGGCCCTAGTGGACTGCAAAGAAAAGGTTATTCATATCAGAATGCAAGATGGTACGCGTAAGGAAATTCAAGGAATTAAAAAACCATGACTTGGAGGAATTAAAATTATTTATGGAAAATACACTCAAAATACATTTACACAAATTTATCAAACAAACAATAAGAAATTCATCATGATTACTCTTATTTTCTATAAATGTGTAAAATTAGCAGTTGCCCCTAAAGATGCAAGGATACACCGAATGTAGTTTATCTCGTAAGGATTTGGAAAGATTTGTCTTTCATTGCTATGCTTGAGGTAGCAATTTTGTCTTGTGGTTATGCATACAACATCTTGAATGAATTATCACCAAAATATGTCAATTGGGCGCCTCCCAAATTCAAGGATTGGGAGTGGAGCACCACAAAAATCTGCTAATGTAAATTTTAACCACAACCATGTCGGACATGCACATAATCTTGCTAATGCAATATCAAAAGGATAAAATCCATGTGCTAATGATGTAAATATTGGAAATTGACTAAAACAACATGTGATTGCGAGTACATGAATACGTCTGTTTACCATGACTTGGAGGAACATGCAATAGGACAATGTCCTACAAAAAGGATGAGGTAAAGCTCAACCATGTTGATAAAGATATGCACAAGATAGTTGTGGATGAATTCAAATATGGAACAAAGGAAGAGGTTGCCAATGGCCCAATGGCAAAATTGTTTGATACACATTGCAGTCTACTTAAGCTAGATGAAACACCAGAAAATACAGGGACTCCAATTTTATACCAAAGAGCAAAAGTAATCAATCTATTCCAATTGACTATGTGAATTGGTGATATCTTGCCCAATCCATACAAAAAATGAAATTTTATTCCAAAAGATCAAATTAGTAATATTTAATTTTGAAAAAAATATATTATATTTTTAATATATTTTTAAAATCTTTGATTTAATCATTGTAATTTTATCAACATAATTTTAAGTGTTTCTCAATTTGTTCCTTGAAAGAAATACAAATCACTTCAAAAACAAAATCTCCATATTTTTATTGCAATTCAAGACGTACAATACACACATTCTATTATGACAACAAAACATTTAAATTTTGTCGTAGTCAAAACCTGTTCTGCATTACACTGGATGCATGGATGCAACACTTATTTTCTTTAATCAGGGGATTGGGGAAGAAAAAAACACAATAAGGAAAAGCAATTACTTCTTTGAAAAAAAAAAGTCAATACTGAGATAGCAGATGATTCAATTCGATTCAGTTTAGTTTGGGGAGTAACCGTCATTGATACTGATAGAGAAGATGAATGACGTCACGATCGCTATTCTATTCAATGTGTAACTTTGAAGTGTCCAATTTTGAGACAATGTCCCTCCAACTTCCAAGGAATGGAATGAATGACAATTTTTTTTTTTTTTTTTTTTTTTGTACAAGTGTAGGTCAGGGTGTAGAATGGGAATATTTTTTGGAATAAAATTGGTAGGTGATGCCATCTATCTGATCCAGCTACGACCATGAATGTAATTGATGGTTATAAAGGGCGCGGCCTTGTAGAACTGAGTTCATGCGACCATGAAACTCTTTTCGTTTCACTTGCTCCACTTCCGTAACATTTATACAGCCCATAATGCGCAGTCCTGAAAGAATGAAAACATGAATAATATGTTAGAATATTTATGAGGTTATATCTATGGGATTCTCATGATTATATATATGCACTATTATTGTTATTGTATTTGTACTGGTGACGTCGGGATATTAGAAGGATAGCGCGAGGGTGGCACGTTACCTACGAGTTTTAATGCATTCAGACGATATCGAAAAGATGTCAATGCTGTAAAACTAAAACACCGCCGAAAATAGGTCTACAAAAGACTTAAAATGCAGCTCAATATTCCATCAAAAGAAGCAAAAAAACATAGCATTCAACCATGAGATCTACAAGGCGTAGCTGGTTTTCATACACAATTATTAAAAAGTGTTCTATAGAAACTAGCTCAAAACCTAGAAGGCAATATACAGATCTGAAGGATAATGTTTCTACACAACGAAAGGAAGCTCAATGTGTTTGAAAACCTTTGAAAATATTACGAATAGATCAGAAAAGAACAAAAAAAAAGAACATTTGTCTGCATGTATTAATCTACCAAACCCTCACCCCAATATCTCAAAAATCCCTACGAGAAAGCGCAAATTTAATGAACAAACCAGAATGCGTTGAAAATATTCCTTGCAAAACTCAAAATGTAGCAATAAACAGAGGAAATTACTCTGATCGTTCAAAACAAAATCAATGGAATTTAAACCAAAAATAGGGGAAAGAACAACCTACCTATAACGATAAAAAATAGCAGAGACCATGAAATGTCGTAGGCCGGCTGCAGATCCATGGCTTTCAGAGCGAGTTCTATTGATGAGATCACCAGAGATACGGATTGAAAATAATGCCTCCCACTTTGGTGTTGAAATTATTGGAAATTCCAAGCAAACAGAGAGTAAACTCCTCTCCTTGTTCAACACAGAGAATATAAATCAAAAAATTTGCTTTTCAGACAGGAGACAGAGATGGCATGAACAAAAAGAAACTGTTACAAATTTCTTCCTCAACAATGAGGGATTCACAAAGTAAACTCGACTGCTACAGACGCAGTGCTCTAAAACAACTCTCTGTCTCTCAAGAACGCACAAGTAGTGCTCAGTTCTTCTTAATGTGTTTTCTTTGCCTGCGGGCTCACACAGTGTTTACAGTAATACAACGTATTACAATTACATTCATTCTTGTTTCCTCAACGGCCTTTTCCCTTTTTATATAGCGCGGCGGCACAAATTACATATATCCAAAATACAAAGGAAAACCTTGCAAAACATAAAAATTTGAACATGGCACGACGTACGAGTGGGGTCCACATCGTAGTCGGCCAAATTGCGTTTTGCGATGGCGCAAACGGCAAAAGTGCGATTTGCGATATTTGCGATGTGCGATGGGATCGCATCGCAAATATCTGCGATAACACATGGCGGAAACGAACAATAGAAATGCAATTGTGCGATCATGCGATGGCGCGATGATCGCACATCGCAACTTTCAATATTTGCGATGATACATATGGCGGAACATATATATATGACATGCGATTGTGCGATCTTGCGATGGCGCAATGATCGCACATCGCAATAAACAAACTTGCGATCTCAAACTTCAAAACTGCGATCTACGATTTGCGCTTTGGCGCTTAAGTGGTAGGGACCACTTGTCCTTCCTCCTCATAAAAGACTTCCGCCTGTTTATAAGCAATTCATTCATTTTGGCTGTTAAGGGCTTTAAAGCCCGACTTGACTGTTTTAATTAAGCATGCTCTTCCGTAGACTTGAACTGCGGGAAATATTTGCTCGTCTGTCAAAAATGACTTCGCCCATACTTCAAAATTAATTCCTTTCTCTGTCATACTTGGCTGCGGCCCATCATCAGTAAATTCTTCTTAAATACAGAGTGCTGTGCACTCAAAACTCTGTGCTGCTGCTACTGCTGCTATACTTTGTTCTTTGTTCTTCTTGCCCAAGGCACGGCAGGTGACTTTAATATTTTCAACACTCCCCCTTAAAGTCAGCTGCTGGGTTATCCATCATACCCAGGCATTTTCTTAAAAATTCAAAGGTCTTTTGTCCCAACGGCTTTGTTAAAATATCTGCATATTGCTCCTCTGTTTTACAATGCTGCAAAACAATTTCTCCATTGTTCACCAATTCTCTGATATAGTGAAACTTTGTGTCTATGTGCTTCGTTCTCTTATGAAACAAATAATTCTTTGATAATGCAATAGCTGAGCTATTGTCACAATAAATCACAGTGCCCTTTACCTGTTCATGGCACAAACTTCTCAACATTTTTCTTATTCAAATTGCTTGACACACTGCTGCTGTAGCTGCCACATATTCTGCCTCTGCTGTAGACAATGCTACAATAGGCTGTTTCTTATAAACCCATGAAATGGCTCCTGAACCCATATGAAAAACATAACCGGAAGTGCTCTTCCGATCATCTACACTTCCAGCCCAATCACTGTCAGTGTAACCAACTAATTCTGAATTTTCTGAAGCTGTATACAAAATACCAAATCCTTTCGTTCCTTTCACATACCTTAGAATTCTCTTTGCTGCTTGCCAATGTTCTTCTTTTGGCTTCTCCATAAATCTGGAAATTAAACTAACAGCATGCATAATATCCGGCCTAGTTGCAGTCAAATACATCAAGCTGCCAACTATGCTTTTATACAGACTTGGATCAAAATCCTTGGTGCTGTCATCTTTTCTCAACTTCAATCCCATTACTGTGGGAGTAATTGCAGCTTTGCACTCCTGCATATTAAATCTTTCTAAAACTTGATTCACATACTTTGCTTGAGATATAAAAATCCCTTTTTCACTTTGCTCCACTTCTATTCCCAAGAAGTATCTCAACAAACCCATGTCAGTCATTTCAAATTCATCTTTCATGACTGTTTTAAAATTTTCAACAAGGCAATCATCATTACCTGTAAATATCAAATCATCAACATACAAAACAACAATGAGCATCTTACCATCCTTTTCTTTGATGTAGAGGGTGGGTTCTCCGTCACACTTTTCAAATTCATTTTCCAGTAGATAGGAATCTATCCTACTGTACCATGCTCTTGGAGCTTGCTTCAGCCCATAAAGAGCTTTCTTCAATCTGCAGACCTTATGCTCTTGGCCTTTCTTTTCATATCTGAGAGGTTGTTCCACATATACTTCTTCCATTAAAACTCCATTTAAAAATGTAGATTTTACATCCATCTGATATACTTTCCATTTGTTTTGTGCTGCTATTGACAGCACTGCTCTCACGGTTTCCATTCTAGCAACCGGTGCAAAGGTTTCTTCATAATCAATTCCTTGCTTCTGCTTATATCCTTTGACAACAAGTGTGGCCTTGCGTCTTTCTATTTTTCCTTCAGCATTGCTTTTGGTCTTATAGACCCATTTAACTCCAATGACTTCTTTACCTTCTGGGAGATCAACCAGCTCCCATGTTTTGTTCTTCTCTATGGCTTTAATTTCCTCATCCATAGCTTCTATCCATTTTCTATCTTTAATAGCATCTTCAAAATGAATAAGATCATCATCTTGACAATACAAAGCAAATAAGGAATTCATACCTTCGTTTTCTTCTCCTTGCTCATAAATTTCTATAAGGCTTCTGAACCTTGTTCCGCTTTCACTTGGTGTAGTTGTGCTTGATGAAGCACTCGATTCTACTCCATGTGGTGTGCTTGGAGATGCACTCCCGCTTCTTCTCAAGGGTGTTATTGCTGCTGCTTGAGGTGTCCCTTACTGTCCTTGTGTTGGTGGAGGTTGTGCTACGGATGGGTTATTAATTCCAACCACATCTTCCTCATCTTCATCATGAGATAAACATCTTTTAACATTGACTGTTTTCTCTATGCTTCCATCCCATGCTTCCTCTTCAATGAATTGCACATCTATGCTTATCACAAACTTATTTGTGGATGGGTTATACAATCTGTATCCTTTGGAATCTTCACAGTATCCAAGGAAAATGCACTTCTCCCCCTTACTATCCAACTTCTTTCTCAATTTGTCTGGAATGTGTACATATGCTACACATCCAAAAACTCTCATGTGGGTGACTCCTTGTTTTCTGCCACTCCACGGTTCTTCTGGAACTTTTTTCATCACTACTTTTGTAGGGCATCTATTCAAAATATACGCAGCACAGTTTGTTGCTTCTGCCCAATATTCATTCGGAAAATGCTTTGCCTTTAGCATACTTCTCACCATTTCTATTATGGTTCGATTCTTCCTTTCAGCAACTCCATTCTGTTGCGGTGTGTACCTTGTAGTAAACTACTTGTGTATGCCATTCTCTCTGCAAAAACGCAGAAACTCATTTGATATGTATTCTTCTCCTCTGTCAGTTCTGAGGACTTTAATATACTGCCCACTTTGTTTCTCTACAAGGGCTTTAAAGTGGAAAAATTTCTGAAAGACTTCACTCTTATATTTCAGAAAATAAACCCACACTTTTCTTGTGAAGTCATCTATGAAGGTCAGCATATAGTTGCTGCCTGAAACTGATGCTGTCTGCATCGGTCCACACAAATCTGAGTGAATTATCTCTAAGGGTGGTTTTTCCCTTATGCTTTTCCCTGAAGGAAAAATTTCTCTGTGTTGCTTTCCCAAGATGCAGCCTTCGCATAGGCTGTCAAGCTTTTCAATCAATGGTAAACCTCTTACCATTCCTTTTCTGTGTAGCAAATTCAATCCTCTGAAATTGAGATGTCCAAATCTCAAATGCCATAACCAATTTTCATCTTTTTCTTCCTTCTGGAAGGCTTCTTGTGTTACAGCTACTACATTCTTTCCTCTTTGCTCCAAGTCAATGTTGAGCTTGAGCAGAAACATTATATTGCTGGTCATTTGAATTATAGCAATACTTCTCTTACTTGGAGGTATATCTTTTATTGTGCACACATCATCTTTAAAAATTACATTGTAACCTTTATTTATGAGCTGCCCAACACTCAAAAGATTGCACTTCAGACCTGGAACATAATACACATCAGGAACAAATTTCTTCTCCCCATTCCTTGCTCGAATACTTACTCTACCTTTTCCCTTGACAGAGATCTTAGTATCAGTCCCTATGGTCACTTCAGATTTCAGTTCTTCATCTAGATTGGAAAAAATTGCTTTGTTGCCAGTCATATGATTACTACAACCTGAATCTAAGAACCAAACATTATCATTTCTATCTTGTGCTACATTACAGGCTAATAGCACATTACTTGGGTTCTTTTCTTCTTTTGCTACATTAGCATTATGCTTATTTTTCATGTCATTCTGCTTCTTTCTACATTCATTGGCATAGTGCCCATATTTCTTACAATAATGACATTGGACATTGGATTTGTCATATCTTTGTCCATGAGCATGTTGGTGTTGGTGTCCACCTTGCTGGCTGTTGCATTGGCCGTGGCTCTGACTTTGACTGTTGCTCCTTTCATGTGAATGTGAAGGGCTGTTCCTTCCACCTCTATTCTGGCTTCTGCCTCTTCCTCTTCCTTTGCCTTGACCTCTTCCTCTTCCTGAAGGCATCTGGGTCTTGAAGGTGTGCTCAAGAGATGAGTGTTCATCTTTGCTCAATCTATGTTCATGAGTTATCAACGAGGCATGAAGTTCATCAACTGTGAACTGTGAGAGATCTTTGGTCTCTTCTATGGTGGTAAAAATTACATCAAACTTTGAGGGTAAGCATCTCAAAAGTTTCTCCACGATTCTTCTTTCTTCAAGAGTTTCTCCATGGGATCTTATCTGATTTACAATCCCAATCACATGTGTAAAAAATGTGTCTACACTATCTGACTCTTTCATGCAAAGAGTTTCAAAATCTCTTCTCAGCAACTGAATTTTTGTTGTCTTAACTTTCTCCATACCTTCATAGGCTACTTTCAGATTTTCCCATGCCTCCTTGGATTTCTTAGCTACTGCTATCCTTGGAAACACACTCTCGTTTACAACTTGATACAATAGTGAGGGATTCACAAAGTAAACTCGACTGCTACAGACGTAGTGCTCTAAAACAACTCTCTGTCTCTCAAGAACGCACAAGCAGTGCTCAGTTCTTCTTACCGTGTTTTCTTTGCTTGTGGGCTCACACAGCGTTTACAGCAATACAACGTATTACAATTACATTCATTCTTGTTTCCTCAACGGCCTTTTCCCTTTTTATATAGCACGGCGGCACAAATTACATATATCCAAAATACAAAGGAAAACCTTGCAAAACATAAAACTTTGAACATGGCGCGACGTACGAGTGGGGTCCACATCGCAGTCGGCCAAATTGCGATTTGCGATGGCGCAAACGATGGAACGGAAAAAGTGCGATTTGCGATATTTGTGATGTGCGATGGGATCGCATCGCAAATATCTACGATAACACATGGCGGAAACGAACAATAGAAATGCGATTGTGCGATCATGCGATGGCGCGATGATCGCACATCGCAACTTTCAATATTTGCGATGATACATATGGCGGAACATATATATATGACATGCGATTGTGCGATCTTGCGATGGCGCAATGATCGCACATCGCAGTAAACAAACTTGCGATCTCAAACTTCAAAACTGCGATCTGCGATTTGCGCTTTGGCGCTTAAGTGGTAGGGACCACTTGTCCTTCCTCCTCGTAAAAGACTTTCGCCTATTTATAAGCAATTCATTCATTTTGGCTGTTGAGGGCTTTAAAGCCTGACTTGACTGTTTTAATTAAGCATGCTCTTCCGTTGACTTGAACTGCGGGAAATATTCGTTCCTCTATCAAAAATGACTTCGCCCATACTTCAAAATTAATTCCTTTCTCTGTCATACTTGGCTGCGGCCCATCATCAGTAAATTCTTCTTAAATACAGAGTGTTGTGCACTCAAAACTCTGCGCTGCTGCTGCACTTTGTTCTTTGTTGTTCCTGCCCAAGGCACGACATGTGACTTTAATATTTTCAACATTTGGTAACACCCTATCCTGATACCCCAGAAATCTGCAATCGTAAAAGGCAGAACGATCTCCCGAAATCCTCACCGCCACAGCTTGATCTTCCAGGGTAAGATGTCGTGGACCATATGAATTCTGCATATAACTTAACTTCACTTAGTAAGTGGGGAAATTGTAGATATTTTTCCACTTCTAAGTTTGCAATATGACAAGATTCTTTTATGGTATGTAATGGTAGAGAGTAATTGTAAAGTTTCTTGTTTTAGTGAGAAATATTAAGACATTTCTTAACTCTTTGTCTCGATTATTATATAAATTCAACGGTTTACTTAATCAATGGGAGGAAATAAAAATGTCCACTATTATTAAACAGCTTTAATGTAAATATAGAAATTACAATCAATTTACATATAAAAATAAATTATGATATAAAAAATAAATTATGAAAAATACAATCAAAGCAAATACATTTACAAAAATTCGTGAAACAAACAAACAATAAGCAATTGATTCATTTTTATATATTTTGTATTTAAAAATATGATTATATATAGATATATATAATTTAGCAATAAATAATAAATAAATGAAAATTATTTTATAAGTATTAATAAATCATATTTTGTGAAAATAATTTTTGTAGGTGATAATTACCGACGCTTTTGGAATCAACTGAGTGTCATTCATTTTCAAAAAAATATAATACAGGGAACTTCGAATATAGGAAACTTTGAATGTAAACTAATATCTATATTGTTGGTAGTAATAAAAAATTTAAAGTTAACTGCGAGGCTGTCTTCACTTACACGCATCACAAAAACGAAAAAATGTTCGACGCATCAAAATAAATCACAAATATTAGAATTCACCCAGGCTCCAGCTAATAAAGACGACAAGTCACGTGTTGTAACCGTCACCGTGGCTCTTAGATCACTAGTTGAAAACATATCACGTCACATAATGAAAACACGAAGCAATAGCGTATTTCAAAAAGGTTAAAAAAGCGGTAAGCAGCGTATTTAAGAATATGAAAAAAAAAGTGGCAAGTGGATAATGAGAATTGTTATTCCTGGCTATTGTTTTATATAAGTAAATTGATTGATTTAGTACGGCTCATATCATTTAATGATTTTTTGATTATATTTTATTTTTTATATTTATATAATTTATTAAATTAATTTAAAAATATTGTTAGTTAAACACATTATTTTAATCTTGAATTTTACCATTTATTTACTATTTTATAACATATTATTGAGTTGGGTTGTGTGGGGTATATTAAATTTAAATTAAAAAAATGTTAAATAAAATATATTTGAAAAATTAATATTTTTCGAGTAGAGAGATAAATATTATGGAGATGTGTAATTTTTTCTATGTTTAAGTGGATTTAAGACAAGTAAATATTGTAAATAAAAAACAATATTTTTTATAATAAAAAAAAAACATGAATATATATGTTTTCATTAGTTTTAATTAAAAGCATTAGAAAACATTAACCAACACATCTATCTTAACTTGGGATCTACCATGAGCTGAGATAGATCAAATTTTTCAAAATTCAAACTTCTTTTTTAGTGTGAAACTTCAAAAAACATTTGCATCTAGAAAAATTTGACTCCTCTAGTTTTGTATAATATATACATAGTTCCATTGAAATATTTTATTTATGATTCCTATTCTCCACATGCCCAGCCATCTCTCTCTATATAAAATATGTTACATTTCTATATATTCACATAATTTTAGTTATTAATCTTTTTAAAATTGTTACATGTCAACTTCATATTAAAAGGACATCTTAATGAAATAAAAACACTTTCACTCTTTCTTTTAAAATATTACTCAATATACATATACAAAAAAATTAATTTATGACCCATATTAAGCTTTTTATATTATCATTATTATTATTATTATAAATATTATATATTCCATATTAAGGGTGATTAAACTACAAATCCCCTAGAAATTGAGATATATGAAATTTTTTAATCTATATTACTTTATTTATGTTATAAGTCTTGTGAAGCCAGTTATAATGTTCAACTTTTGAAAATAAATATTTATTTTTCAATATTATTTTTAATTTTATTTTTCAATCATTTGATTAGAATATAAGGCCTTATATTAGTCTTTGCAAAACACATTGATATGCATATAACTCATGAAATTTTTTAATTTAAATTACTTTATTTATGCTATGAGTCTTGTGAAGGAAATATTGACCAATGCAAGTTATAATGTTTAACTTTTGAAAATAAATATTTATTTTTCAATATTATTTTTAATTTTACTTTTCAATCATTTGATTAGAACATAAGGCCTTATAGTAGCCCTTGCAAAATATATTGGCGTGCATATAACTCCCTTAATTTTTTTTTGCCATAATTTTTCCAACCAGTTATGCCATGATTTTTCATTACTAAGCTTCATTAACGTAAAATTAAAATTCTTGAAAATAACTTACACTCCCTTAAATAATGTATTTACCGTCAGTTATTGTCAACCATAATTTAAGAAAGTATTTGCATAAAAAATGCATAGGAACAAGATGTAAGTAAATATACTTAACAAGAGTTACTACTCACCATTATTTATGTCTTCTTCAACACTTTAACAACTCGGAGTAAAAATGTAAATGTGGAGACTTACTAGTTGTTACTACCCACAAAAATTTATACAACTACTTGTTCCTTAGTGTGAAATTAATTTATCCACTCAATACATCAATTTGCAATTTTTGTGAAAGCATGATTTTCGACTTGATTGGTAGGTACTACACTGCGATGCAACACTTGTTTCATATGGACATAGAAACATTTTATTTATTATTAATTTTTCTTCGAAAGATTACATGTCAACTAGACATATAGAATGGATTACACATCATATAATATCAATATTATTAACTTTACATGTCATCTCATCTAAATTACATATTAAGTACATATTAAGTAGCCAGGAAAACACATATCTCACTCATACTAAAAAGTAAATTATTTGTTCTGTTTACTTTAGTTTACATTGTGTCTATATAAGAAGTTGATGTAAAATTAAGACGAAAAATGAAATATTTTATTTATGGGTTACATTGATCTTTTTTATTACTATTTTTTAATTTTTAAATGCAAGTATCATTTTATTATATTTAAATATGAATTTACAAACAACATCTCTCTCATACTGGGTTGTAGAGCAATTCTAAGTACAACCCATCTCCCAGTGCAATAATCTCACTCTATTTGTGATCACTCGTATGTTGTTGTTATTAAAACACATTATGAATAAAGTGTGGTAAACACATTTATTTATTTATTTTTAATTAATCTCTTCTATTTTATCATAAACATGGGCATACAAAACTCATTAATTTTCCTTCCCATAGCCACGGTCTGCAACAAGGAGAACTAGACAAACAACAGTAAATGTGTAAATGTGGCTAACTAGTTTCTTGCCTATCAAAATAAATAAATTAAATTAAAAAAGAAAAAAGAAAAATTAGTTTGAGTTATCCTACATTTAGACAACTATCTAGAGTATTATCAAAACGATTACATATCAGTTTCTTTTCCATCAAAATACACAAGAAAAATTAGATTGAGTTTGAGTTATATTACATTTAGTCAACTATCTACGAGTATTGTCAACATTATTACATATCATGTATCAAGTGTAGCCCGGCATCCATCTATCTATGATAATAAAATAAATATTTTGAATCCAAAGAAAAAAAGAAAACACCTAGGTGATCATCATTTATTATAATACATTACCAGAGCGAGATATTGTCCACTTGAGCGGTTAGAGGTTGGTGTCCATACTAGATAAGTCCCTCGATATGTGTGAGGAAGGCATCAAGGATAGTTAAGTAAGAGCACTAGTGACGATGAACCACTTGGATTTCATTGAGGAAATAAATTACCTTATTGTGATCCTCATAATTTTCATTGAGGAAATAAATTACCTTGTTGTGATCCTCATAATTTTCTTTGATGCCATGAAGATAAAGTATTGAGTTTTGTGTGACCATGGTTAGCGATATAACTGGAAAATTTATTTTGGATTTTAGAGTTTGAATAAGCGTATTGGTCATTAGTGGGCATGCCTTCCAATTGTTTAACACTTCAACTTGAAGTGGAGCGCTAGAATGGAAAATTGTTGTAGGGAACTAGGTTTGAGCCTAGTCTCTGGTTTTCCCGAAGAGCCATGACCCCAACATAGACAACGGGATGACATTTTGTTCCTTTCGATGTTGTACAAGTACAAATAGGAAGAAGATATGATAAAAGGCATGAGGTTTTGAGGACTTGTAAGCCAAGAAGATTTTAGCTAAAACATGGTTGTGTTGATAATGGTAATCATAGCCTAGGATAACTCGATGAATGGTGATGAAATAATAAAAAAGGGAGAAATATAGGGGAGAAGCTTTGGGAGTAGGAAAAAATCAAAGAAAACGAAGATACACTAGTAAAATTGAACTCCATGGGTCACATTTATTACAAAATATTGAATTCCACAATTGAAAAGAATCCATGCTATAATAGTTAGCAGGTATTTTGTACGTGTTAGACATAGAAGAGTTTACCAAGTTACTGAAAACCCTCTAGGATTTGTCTATATGTAGTTACAATTATCCATCCTTCCCCACGATCATTCCCGTGCTACAGGTCACATTCCTTTCTAAAGGATTAAAACTATAGAGCTCCACATGAGGAGGAATTGGGCCTTCCTTTACTAGTTTATTAAAAAAACATGCATTGCAATGGAAATATCCCTCCTATAGCTTGAAACGGAGGTGGATATAGCACAAAAAAATGGGATCATAATAATTTGTGTGAGAAAGCACTGCCCATGCAGAGTATGTAATCTTAGTTTTCTTGGATATTGAAGCTTGTGGTATATGCTAGTGGATGGGGAATTGGCCATGTTTTCCCTCGGCTTATTTAATTTTGGCTTCACTGTCTTATTTGGTGTTACATTTTTTTGATTTCTATTGGGTGGGATGTGGTAAAAATATTTTACTCTTATTTTTAATGGTCAACAAAATATTTAGATTTCCAAGTGAGATAAAATAATTTTATATCAACTTTAAATAAACAAAAATTAATTAAAATAAATAAAAATAAAAAAACTTATATTTTCACTCAGTGTAAGTAGGATCCGTTTTTTTGTGTATCTAAAAATATCTTAATACAAGACTTAAATAAGGTACAAATTAATTGAATATTCATGTATATACTAATTTATTTCAATATCGACTATATATATATATTCATCACCATCATAATAATAATAAAGATGTATAATTCACTCAATTCTTAATATAAAATTAAGATGTAAAATAAAATTTAAAAAATTAAAAGAAAAATCAATGTAAATCATAAATAAAATAATTCAATGTAGTGTTAAGTAAAATATTTCAATGTAAACTATGTATATATCATATATATAAGTTATATATATGCTATTTAAAAAAATAAGTTTTTATCATTAAAAATTTTGGAATAGCTTCATCTTTATACATTTTGGCTGTTTTTTAGGTATATATTTAGGTCAATTTTGTTTAAAATATAGTTTAAAGAGTTGTTGGAATTGCAAGTTTAAAATGTATAGAATATACAATTTGAATTTCCAAGAATATTTTCAAAGCAATGAATCCATTTATTCATTCAAAAATGCAATTTAAATAACGATATCAAACTAATAATATTCTCTATGTCTCTCTCTCCATATATATATATATATATATATCAACCACGAATTTATAAATCATGAAAAGGAATCAAAACTCTAAAGGTGAAAACCTCTTTTTTCAAATTTTGCACTCTAAAAAAGGTTTGTACGAAGAGATTTTGTTCCCTCTTGCAAATTTCTATATCTGTGATGAAAATGGATCTATATGATTATAATTATTACTTATCATATATATATATATATATATATATATATCTGTGTGTGTGTGTATATGTATAATTTTATTTTATTTTTAGATATATAGTATATATTCATTTTGGACTTCCGAAGTGTTGAGAAGGATAAAATCTCAATATGCACTTTTTTTTAAATGTGAAATATCAAAGAAGGTTTGTTGATTCCTTTCAGAACTTGAAATATCTGGACTTAAGATAGGTCTACGTTGGACACTAGGAAAATATAGAATTAAAATGGATCTATGGTAGTTCGTAACCACATATATATACACTAGTACAAAATGACAAATTAGTTACTAAAAAAAGTCTAAATTTTACATATAAATGACCATTTTTCAACTAGTGACCAATAGTAGCTAATTTACAATACCTTATAACGCGACCCACTTTCACTCGTTGTTAGGTCCCTATAATACTAGTGTATCCCCTTTTTTTTATTTTTAGTATAGCCTCATTATTGTTATTTTTGTGCCCATCTAGTCCCCATATTGTTATTATTATGCCCCATAGAAGCCCACTATTGTTATTGTTGTGCGCTTACATTTTTATCGTTATGTCGGCTAGGATTATATTGTGACCCATTGGAATCCAATAGATAGAAAGGATGTTTTGTCATTTGTATCATCCAATAATTGTTCATTTATGTAATATAAAGGAGGTTTGCCCTTCAAAGTCGTTGATCTCTCTTTCCTTCTATTTTGTGAGATGGTTTCATAACAGTTGGTATGAGAGCTTTGGATTCTATGGTTTTGCTACTTCAAATAGGTCATCGTAGTATTTTCGATATAATTTTTTTTCTTTGAAGGCTAAGACACTAAACAAAAAACCCATTTGTGAAGAAATCCTCAGGAACTTTATGTAAAAATTTCAGATCTTGGCTCACAATATTTTCGGAGATATGATTTGTGGAAATTAGGGTTTTTGCAAACTCCCGAATTTCATCTCAAAGAGGTGACCTTGGGAAAAGCATCATAATGCTCTCACTGAGCATTAGATTGGAATTCTGTAAAAAGTGTCCAAAATCACACGAACTTTAGTTTCATGTATATCGATTTTAGAGCTGAAGGAGGAAATAGTGACATGTGGCATGCCATACAAGTTTTCTCTACCGAACTAGTCCATAATTAGGTCATTGTGGAAGATTGGGCATAAATTTTCCTTGAAGAATCCAAATCAGTTCAGACTTCTGGCATTGGAAAGAAGACTTAGAGGGCTAATAAGGGACCGAAGATAAAACCTTGGGAATCCGTAATCACAAATATATATTAGATTGATTATTGAGCTCCTCAAAAGCGAGAAAAATGTGTGTATTTGTTTAAAAAATTTCGTAAGTCTTGTTTGAAAAAATAGTTTGAAGTGATTCAAAGGGCATATTGAAGCATAGATATCGGTATTGGGTTCTAAAATGCCTCATAAAAATAATTCAACACCCATTAAGACCTAATAGGGCTTTACTATGACTCATGAAGAGGAAGAAGTGCACCATGATATATCAAAATTATGAGACCAAGTGCAACGAATTTTGCTCTCGCAAAGAGCAAAAAAAAATGAAATGGAAGCTAATGTGGATGGTTTGAAGGATTACATGAAAGTAAATATCGATGACCAAGAAGTGGAATATTACATCAACCATCAAAAACGAGTTCTCCAAATCTTAAAGAATAACCTAACTTTGGTGTAAAATCGAATGAAACAATAGGAAGATCAACATCGTAACGAAAGTCTACATTTTCATGTAGGTGACTGGGACGTATTTTTATGGATTCAACCATACAAACAAATTTCCTTCAAGAAAGCTAAGAAGAATAATAAATTATCGCCGAAGTAATATGGTCCTTGCAAGGTGTTGCAAAATATTGGTACTATGGAATACAAATTGAAGTTGCTTGCATCTTCCTGACTACACCCAGTTTTCCATGTTTCATGCTTAAAGAAGGTTATAGTGACAAACTCCCAGTTCAAACAATATTTCCAAAATGTGACGAGGAAGGAAAAATTATATTGGAATCTAAATCAGTCATGGAAACAATAACTCGGCAACCACAAAATCAATCAATTCCAGAGTATCTCAGCAAGTGGAAGAACTTACCTGTTGAAGATTCCACAGAGGAAGATGAATATTTTATACAGAAGCATCTATAAATAATCAAGCATTGAGGAAAACACTTTTTTAAAGGAGAGGGGCATGTTAGGTCCCTATAATACTAGTGTATTCCCTTATTTTTCTTGTTATTATAACCCCCTTATTGTTATTTTTGTGGCCATGTAGTCCCCATATTGTTATTATTCTGCCTCATAGAAGCTCACTATTGTTATTGTTGTTCCCTTACATTGTTATTATTATGTCGGCTAAGATAATATTGTGACCCATTGGAATCCTATATATAGAAGTGAGGTTTTTTCATTTGTATCATCCAAGAATTTTTCATTTATGCAATGTAACGGAGGTTTCCCCCTACAAGTGACTGATTTTTAAGTCATTGATTGATCAGAACTGGATCATGGACCAGAATGATAGCTCAAAATTCAAAGTTCTTGGAAGATTTTCAAACCTAAACGACCAGAAAGGTCTCAATGCTGCGATGCTGGTGCCATGAACGATTCTCAAAACCGACATCGTATGTGAAAGTTATGAAGGTTTGAAGTCTCCAGAAAACTTCATTTTTTAGTTGACCAAGTTTGACTTTTGACATTTTAGCAAGAAATTATATGTTAAAAGTGATTTTTGTTAAAGGTTGGTGGAGGCCAATCATTGGTTGCCACATGGCCTTAGGCCTAATGATTTTAAAAAAAATGGGTCAACGAAAACGTTTTGGTTATTGGAAGGTCGGGTCACTCTCCATGCATTCGGGTCATTGTGCATGCATTCGGGTCACTATGCATGCATTCGAGTCACCCTGCCCACATTCGGGTCACCCTGCATGCATTTGGATTACAGTACAGGCGTTCAGGTCGGGTTCCTCTGCATTTGTTTGGGTCAGAGTGCACGCATTTGGGTCATAGTGCACGCGTTCGGGTCAGTGCATGTTTCAGTTGGGTTGAATCTTATCTGCCAGCAATTGACAGTTAGCGGCATTTCCGTATGTGAACACAACGGCTAACCACCACATTAAATGTTACCACCTAATTTGGAGTGGAGTCCGCCAATTCACACATATTTTCCATTTTAGCTGAGTTAACTGGAGTTCCTCCAATTTTGGAGGAGAATTTTGGGAGATAGCGAGCAAAAATTGGTTTTTGCCATAATTCCCCCAATACTGAACCAAATTGGATGAAAGTTTGGTAAATTGTCATTCACTTCGACCTCCTAAACACTTTGGGACAAGTTTTAGGTCGAATGGAGGTGATATTAAGAGATTTTTGCTTCAGGGAAGATGAAGGAGCCATCAGGGCCACCATGAGACAAATTCAATTTGAGGCCTAACCAGGGGAGTTAGAGTCCTTTTCCAGAGTTCCAAAAGTCTAAATTTGATAATTCAGATGTTATGAATCTGATCAAATGGTTTTGAGAGCCTGTGGGGAAATTTTGAAGGCCGAAAAGCTTCAGTAGAGTTACAGGGTCCATTAGTGCCATCTTTTTCCAGCAGCAGTGCAGGGCTTAGCCAAAGCTGCTTGAGACCATATGTAGTGAAACAGTGGTAATTATTGGCTAAAAAAATCGTTATATATATATTTATAGAGGTTTTAGCAAGTTTTGAAGACTTCTAGAGGTCGAAAAATTAGCAGAGAAGTTTTCCTTAACCCTAGTGCCACGGGGTGTTGATAGGTGATTGAGGAAAAACCGGAGCAGCCAGAGGCCATTTCTGATGAATGAATAGTCTACATTGACTATTTCAGAAATTTTGGAACCAATGGAAGTATTTTTGGAACATTTTGAGAGCTTCTACAGTTCTAGAAGTTGATTTTAAGTTTTGGGCAGCCGTGGGAAAATCATGGAGGATAGCCCATTTTGGGGATGCAGTGCTCGATTTGAGAAATTTATCAATTTATAGTTGATGTATGATGTGTGTTGGATACAAAAGTAGTGGTTTCAGTGAGAGAAACAAAATTCTGAGGGAGTTTGTGCCATTTAGAAGCTCAGAGTAACTTAGTGCACCGACAGAAGGGATCATGTCAACAAGACCATAAAGCTATTTACAAATTTTGGAAAGCCATTAGAGGGATTTAAATGGTATTTTTAGTCCTTTGGATCATTGGTGTATTCATTGGAATTAAGAATTTACTTTGTAAAAACACTTATCATAATCCCAAAGAGTTGAGTCATGATGACCAAGCTCAAAGGAGACGTAGCCCACGAGATTTCGAGTGAACCCCTAGATTAAAATTGTTGTTGTGTTTGAATGATTATTTGTTGCATTATGTTTCTGTCATACATGTTAGATTACACGATGAACAAATGAATCTAAGACACATAAACAGTAAAAATTCATACACCACTTTCAAGTAAATAATTTTGCAAAGTTGTCAAGTAAAAGCTAGATCATTCTAATTTAAACTGAGTGGTAGGTTCTTGAAATACATACAAGTTATCCAGACCATTTTCATATCAGGTTGGTATCGGACCATAGTTGATTGCTTGACAGAGCTCTTGGTTTCTTGATTGCATAGCTTGAAATGTGTTTAAACAGTGTAAAAGATTGATTGTTTTACTATTTGGAAACGAATTGTTGTTTGAGTTTGCTTGAGATTTGTGGACAACTACTGATTAGATAAGTCTTAGAGAGGAAAAAAAGGAAGAAAGGGCTAAAGGAATATTCCTTACCCCAAGGGACATCAAGGTCACTTTTGGAACAAACCCTCTTCACGATTGTTTGTTAATAAGCTCTTGGAGTTTGTTTTTTGTTTGGCTGCATGAATAAGAGTTTGGTATTTACATCCATTTGGTTTAAAAAAGCTTTGTCATTTGTTTTGAAAATATTTGAGAACTTTTTTGAGGTTAATTTTTTCATTGACATCATAATGAAAACTTCTACAAGTGAATTTTCCTCCTTCACAAGAGTCTTCGATGATGATATGAAGTGTGAGTTTACTATACTGAAGGACATGGTGCAGATTGTTTTTGAGGATAAACAAGAAAGAACTGAACTTCGTGAACAGTTGTTTGCTATGAAGGAAGAGAAGGAAGAAATTATTCAAATATTTCATGATATGGAGAGGAAACTCCATCAAGCCTGAGAGGCTTTGACCAATAAAATGCATGAGGAAGAGGTAATCCATTCTAATTTGTCTTCATTTTCCTTATTAGAAAGATGTGTTAGTTCTTTTGAAAAAAATACAAGGGGAATAGGGTCCAAATTAATGATTAAAATGGGATATTAAGGAAAAGGATTAGGCAAGCATGCACAAGGCATGGTTGATCCCATTTCAGTTGAGGAACGACCCAAGAATATCGGTCTTTGTTATGTGCAATTTAATTGCGAAGACTCCAAAGCCATGAAGGCATGGGAGGTTATTTCAAAGACAAATTTTATTCCAAGTTCTAAGATGCAAATATGTCAAATTTGTTTCAAAGATGATTTCCATTTCTTTAAGCTTTTGATGCAGTAAGAAGATGGTAGAAATGCAGCTTATGCCGAGCATGAAATTTTAGATAGTTTTCAAGACATGAATGATGATGTTAGTCTGCAAATGAAAGCTGCAGCCTCTACTAGTTCATCTCCTCAAGAAGGAAAAAAGGATGAACATTCAAAGTAGTACAAGAGGTATAAATATTCTCATGATCAATTTGATTATATTTCTACAAAACATGATAATTTTACATGCTTAAATGGAATAAAGATTTGTTGTACATATTGTGGTGGATTTAACCATGTTGTTTCAAGATGCTGGATGAGGAAGAAAGCATACAGGAAGAAGATGAGGCAAAGACAACTTTCAAAGAAGGTGCACAAGTTTTGCACATTTTCCCAAAAGAATGGACATGATGTCTCTCATTGTTGGACTTTGCATCCAAATAGTTTTCCAACGCACATGCAACAAGAGGACATAAAGATTGGCATAACTGGAACTGCGGATTCCATTATCGATGTGAAAATGGAAGATTCACATGAGGAAGAGTTGCAGCAGCAAAAGTAGCCATGGAGGTGGCTTGGAAAGAAGTGGATGTACTTATTAACACAGTAAGAAATACTCCTTTGTAGATATGCACATTTTGGTTGTATGCATGTATTTCTGTTGAAAATTTTGATGCAAGATTGCATATAAATATGGTTCATTTGAAGGAATTTCTTTGTTGTTGAAAAATTTCACCGTGGAGGTGTAAAACATGAGTATGATACTCAATTATATTGCAGCAATATCTTTTAGTTCAACTCTTTAGCCACCCACATGTTTTTGGGATTATGTACTTATTGGTACTTGAAAGGAAGAGTTGAATGTGTACATGTGCATAGAAGTTGTATGTGTAAATAGCGAACTGTAAATAGTTTCATTGTACATTGATACATGCACATGTGTTTGTCAAGATGTATCATGTTGTTTATCGACTTGTGTCGATTGTGTCACACATGTTTGTCGACTTGTGTCGATTTTGTTGCACACTTTTTACATTGATTTTGTGTCAATTGTATATCACATTTTATGACGACTTGTTGTTGATGTCACATGTTGCATGACTTATGTTTGAGTCACCTTGGATCATTGATCAAAGCAGCGATGTTAGGATTCCTTCTGCAAATTTCTCGCCAGAAATTTCCTGAGAGAATGCAAGAAAGACAGCTCTTGAAAGGAGGATAAGCATCGAGGAAGGGAAGTGTGAATTACTTTCCAGTTGTGGTTCAATGTCACTAACCATGCAAGGCAAGTGTTTGGAGGATGAAGAAAAGAGGGTGCAGTATTCTTATTCACTGTACAGATCATTTTTAGTATTCTAAAGAGCTTTTGGGGTCCAAAAGCTTCTCATTTGGGAGGTGTGATCAGAATTGGATCATGGACCAAAATGATAGCTCAAAATTCAAAGTACTTGGAATATTTTTTAGCCTGAATGACCAGAAAGGTCGCATCGCTGCAATTTTGGCGCCGTGAATGGTTCTCAAAATCAACATCATATGTGAAAGTTATGAAGGTTTGAAGTCTCCAGTAAACTCCATTTTTCAGTTGACCAAGTTTGACTTTTGAAATTTTAGAAAGAAATTATATGTTAAAAGTGATTTTCATTAAAGGTTGGTGGAGGCCAATCATTGGTTTCCACGTGGTCCTAGGCCTAATGGTTTTAGAAAAAAGAGGTCAAGGCAAAATTTTTGGTTATTGGAAGGTCAGGTCACTCTGCGCGCATTCAGGTCACTCTACACGCATTTAGGTCACCCTGCCTACATTTGGGTCAGCTTGCATACATTTGGGTCACAATGCATGCATTCGGGTCGGGCGCCTCTGCACGCGGTTGGGTCACAGTGCATGCGTTTAGGTCATAGTGCACGCGTTCGGGTCAGTGCACGTATCACTCGAGTTGAAGCTTATCCGCTAGCAGTTGACAGTTAGCGACATTTCCACATGTGAGAAAAACGGCTAATGACCAACTTAAATGTTACCGCCAAAATTGGAGCAGAGTCCACCAATTCAGGCTTGCCCGCCATTTTAGCCGAGTTAACTGGAGTTCCTCCAGTTTTGGAGGAGTATTTTGGGGGACACTGGGAAAAAATTTGTTTTTTCCATAATTCCCCCAATATTAAACCAAATTGGATGCAATTTTGGTCAATTTTGGGTCTCTTTTACCTCTTGAACACTTTTGGATAAGTTTCAGGTCGAAGGGAATTGATATTTAGAGCTTTTTGCTTCAGGGAATATGAAGGAGCCATCAAGGTGACCATGAAACAAATTTATCTTGAGGCCTAACCAGGGGAGTTAGAGTCCTTTTCCATAGATCCAATAGTCTAAATTAGATAATTCAGATGCTATGAATCTAATGAAATGGTTTTCAGAGTCTGTAGGGAACGTTTGAAGGCCGAAAAGCTTCAGTAAAGTTCCAGAGGCCATTAGTGCCATCTTTTTCCAACAGCAGTGCAGGGATTAGCCAGAGCTGCTTGAGACAATATTCCATGAACCAATGGTTATTATTGGATGAAAAAATTATTATATATCTATTTACAGAGGTTTCAGCAATTTTTGAAGAATTCAAGTGGTCGAAAATTCAGCAGAGAATTTTTCCTTGACTCGAATGCCAAAGGGTGCCGATATGTGATTGTGGCGAAACCATAGCAGATGGAGGCCATTTATAATGAATGGATAGCATAAACTGAATATTTAAGAAATTTTGGAACCAATGGAAGTGGTTTCAAAAATTTTGAGAACTTCTACAACTCGAGAAGTTGATTTGAAGTTTTGGGCAGCCCTGGGCAAACCATGGAGGATAGCTTATTTTTGGGATGCAGCGCTCAATTTGAGAAATTTATCTGATGATATTTGATGTATGATGTGTTTTGGATATAGAATTATTGGTTTCAGTGACATAAAAGTAACTCTAAGGCCGTTTGTGTCATTTAGAAGCTCGGAGTATCTTAGTGCACCGATAGAAGGAATCATGTCAACAAGAGCCTAAAGCTGTTTACAAAGTTTGGACAGCCATTAGAGAGATTTAAATGGTATATTTAGTCCTTTGGATAATTGTTGTATTCATTTGAATTAATTATTTACTTTTTAAAAACAATTATCATAATCCCAAAGAGATGAGTCATGATGACCAAGCTCAAAGGAGACGTAGCCCACGAGATTTCAAGTGAAATCCAAGATTAAAATTGTTGTTGTGTTTGAATGATTATTTTCTTCATTATGTTGCTGTCATAAATGTTAAATTACAACAAGAACAAATGAATTTAAGACACATAAATAGTAAAAATTCATACACCACTTTCAAGTAAATAATTCCACAAAGTTGTCAAGGAAAATCTAGATAATTTTAATTAAAACTAAGTGGTAGGTTCCTGAAATACATACAAGTTATCCAGACCATTTTTAGATCATTGATGTCTCTTTTCTTCTATTTTGTGAGCTGATTTCATATATTTTCACTCAAGTGTATGTAGGATGCCTTTTTTTTTGTATTTATAATATTTTAATACAAGACTTAAATATATAAATTAATTGAATATTCATGTATGTACTAATTTACTTCAATATCAACTTTATATATATATATATATATGATCATCATCATACTAATAATAAAGATGCATAATTCACTCAATTCCTAATATAAAGTTAGGATGCAAAATAAAATAAAAAACATTAAAAGAAAAGTCAATGTAGATCATAAATAAAATAATTCAATGTAGTGTTAATTAATAATTTTAAATGTAAACTATGTATATATTATATATAAATTATATATATGTTATTATGTTGACACCTAATCCTAAGGGATTGGGTGAGATTGTATATTATTGTAATTTAGTAAATAAGGAAGGCTAAAAGACATTTGGAAGTGAATCCCAATAGCCTCACCTCCATGTATAAGTACACACACAATCTCCATCTAATTCATATTCAGTTTTGCAAAGTTACCTCCTTGTCTGAGATGGTATCAGAGTCATTCCCATTCTTGGCATTCCCGCCTCTGATGTAGCTCCCTCGTGTTCTAAATTTTTTGCAGACTGTCATTGTGCATTCAGTTTTTTTTACTTCTCCTGGCATTCTGCAATTCTTGAATAATTCTCTTTTTTTTGGAAACTTCTCCCTCATTTTTCTCTTCACACCACTGTGCAATTTTAGCTCTACCCATTTAATTTTTACTATACAATTTCAGCTATGCACATTTAATTTTTACGCTGCTCCACTTGCACAAATCTCCCTCATAGTGCTTACGTTGTCCCACTTACAGTCACCTTAACCCTCTCCTCACACCCCTCCGCCCTCCCTCACACCCCGCTCACCCCACACCCCTAGACCTTGACCTCACACCCTTTCGCCCTCCCTCACACCCCACTCACATCACACCCCTCAGCCTTCCCTTACGCTCACGCTCATTCTCTCCCCATCCCCCTCCCATCCCCTCCCCTCCCCTCCTGTCCCCTCAGCCCTACCTCATGCTCACACTCACGCTCTCCCCGTCCTCCTCCCCTCCTCTCCCCATCCCACTCCCTCTCGTCGCTCTCCCCATCCCCTCCCCTCACAGTCTCCCAATCTCTCTCCCCTCCCCTCCTCTCCCCATCCCACTCCCTCTCATCGCTCTCCCCATCTCCTCCCCTCATGCTCGTTCCTCTCCCTCCCCTCCCACACAGATATTCTCTCTGTGTTTTTACAATTTAGTCTCTATATTATTTCGAATTTTTTACACAGTTTGGCCTCCCCCAGAAAATTCCTCCCCTTGCCCAGGTAAACACCTCACCCAAAAAACACTTGCCCTGGTAAACACCTTCCCCAAAAAACACCTCCCTTGGTAAAAACCTTCGCCAAAAAACACATCCCCCAGAAAATACTTGCCTCATATAATACCTTTGTTTTTCCCCAAAAAAATTTTACATGTTTTTTTTTTTTTTTTATAATTAATTAATTTATTTATTGCAGAATTTAAAACCAGAATTAAGTTTTTACCGTGAGAGCAAAGAATTTTTTGTTCAAAAGAATGCATTATGTCATATCTATTGTAGGAGTTGTTCTCTCCGGAAAGTAGAACTATCCTGAATGGTCTCAGAAAATAGAGCACACTCTCATTTTTAATGAGCTGTGGAGAGGAATTTGTGAAGGATAAGGAGACCTTCCACCAGCAAAGCCCACTTCAGACAAGGAGATCGCCATTTGGGAAAACAAGAACTGCAAGGCCTATGCCTTGATTGCAGCTTTCGTAAATGAAGAGGTGAGTCACCATATTACACCATTTTCAAATGCCTATGAAGCCTTGAGAAAGCTAAAAAAACTCTATGACTCGCATTTAGAACTTGAAATTGTTCAATTAATTATTAAGCTGTTCAGTCTTGAATTGAAAAATGATGACCCTCTTGCTTTAGCTTCAGAAGTAAGATCTATCATGCATGACATTAATAACGTTGGTGTAGAAGTTGATATACCTCTCATAGCATATGTTAAGGAATTGTATCCCACATACTCACATTATCTTGAGTCCTTGCAAGCAAGTCGAAACCTCATGAAAATCACCTTTGATTCCCTTGAGAAAAAGTTTTCAGAAAGAGAGAAGGCTTTTGGAAAGATGGCAGCCCCTCTATCTTCTAAAGAGGTTGTATGCTTTTCACATAGAGAGAAGATTCATGCTCAATATTCTTCCAGAGGAAGAGGTGGGCGAAGAGGAAGAGGAAGAAGAAATTTCAGAGGAAGGGGGGCAAAACAAACTCAAATTGTAAAATTTGATCTTCATTGCATACGCTGCAATAAAGAGTGGCATGATGCATCTACATGTAAGCTGCCTTGGGATAGAATTGAGCAGCAAAGAAATCAAGAAAAAGGTAAAACTCATGACATAGAAAAAGGTAAAGCACCTGAATCTACTCATTATGTTGTAGCACATTGTAACAATGGAGTAATTGAAGAATCGTTTGATGTTTCATTTACTTCTTGGAGAAATGATTGGTTGCTAGATTCAGGAGCAACATGTCACATGAAATTTAGAAAATATTTTTTTGAAGAATTTACTAAAAAAGTTGATGGAGCAGTATACTTCATAGATAAATCCAAACTCAAGCCATAAAAACTTGGCACAATCAGGCTTAAGTTGCCTGGTCTTCCAGATCATCTTCCATATGAGGTTCTATGCCTCCCTGAGTTCAGGAGAAACTTGCTGTCCTTGGTCCACATCTACCAGCAAGGACACTCCATTCACATCTTTGATGGCAAGTTTGAGGTCATAAAATCATTAGATCACTCACTTTTCATGGAGCGAATAGAAGAAGGAAGACTCTTGAAGCTGCAAGGTTCCTCTGCTCATGCACAAAAATTTGCATTCAGTTCACATCATGATGAAGGTATATTCTCATCAAGTCTTTTATGGCATGATATATTTGGACACTTAAACTATGACAACATCTTATTTTTGAAGAAAAATGGTGTTAATGGACTTGCTACAATTCCTAGGAAACTTAAGCAATGTGATGCTTGTATTCTAGGAAAGCATAGCAAACAGTCATTTCATGATTCACATTCCAGAGCACAAAGAAAACTTGAGCTTATTCATTGAGATTTATGTGGCCCTATGCCTATTGCTTCTGCAAATGGAAATAAATATATGATGAAATTTATTGATGATTACACCAGAATGTGTTGGGTTTACTTATTAAAGAACAAATCTGATGCTTTTCAAACATTCAAGATTTTTCATGCATGGATTGAAAATGATGCACAAAATCATATTGGCTCTTTGCGTACTGATAATGGAAAAGAATACACTTGAAACGAATTTGAAAATTATCTTCATCAACATGGGATCAAACATCAACCAATTGTGCCCTATAATCCCTAACATAACAGTGTAGCTGAAAGAATGAACAAGACAATTTTAAATATGGTTCGCTCCATGATGTTTTTTAAGAATGTAAAATTGATTTTTTGGGTTGATGAAATTCTATGTGTTGTATACATAAATAATAGGTGCCCTTCAAATTCAATGAGAAACAAAACTCCTTATCAAATGTGGCATGACCACATTCCTTCGGTAAAGAATTTCACGGTCTTTGGTTCCACTTGTTATGCTTTGATACCCAAGGTAAAAAGGAATAAAATTGGTGCTAGATGTTGAAAACGTATCTTCTTGGGGTATTCCAATACCTACAAAGGATATCGTCTCTATGATGAAGTCAATAAGAAGTTTGTAATAGCAAGAGATTTCATATTCCTTGAATCTTCCAAGATTGACAATGTTCTTGAGCGGAAACTTGATCGCCTGGATAGATTCACACATGTAAAGTATTTTCAAGGATTTGGTAATCAAATTCCATATCTTGAAGGGGGGATTCCTATACTAAATCAATATGTGGAATCATTTTCTGAAGCACCCTCTCCCCCACATGAAGAACCAACCATGGATGACACCTTGAATGATGTGATTGATAGAATTGAGTGATTGAATCTTGATTCAAATCCAACTTAGTCAAATGAGAAGACTGGGCCATCTCAGAAAGGCCCCCCCAAATGTCTGACAAAGACACTAGAAAACATTCGTCCCGATGAGGTTGGAAAGACAGGTGTTATCACTCAGATTTTCCTTGAAGTTGTTGGGAAGAGGAAAGGGGTCCGAGGTAACCACAAACCAACTTTTAGGTACAGAATATAGCCAATCTGTACTGAGAGAGGGCTCTCTCTGTAAAATTTATCTTTGTTTTGAAAAATATTAGGTTAGTTATAAAGTCCAAGGGTTTTGATTGATTTTGGGTGATAGAATTCAATAGTTGAGGGCAAGATTTAGTATTTTAGGCCATTGGGCTAATGGAGTTAAATAAGATGGCTTAACTGGATTAAGTTTCTTAACAAAAGATGGTTTCACAGGGCAAGGTAATCAAATAAGGAACAATTATAGATCTAAAGTGAATGGAATGGAATCAAAATAGATGAAGGGAAATTAAGAATCCTTCAACACATTCGAGAGAGGGAAAATGGATGATTAGTAATAAAGATCAATTAAGTATTCTTTACTAAATAATCAAAATGCATAAACTAGAAAAACAAGAGCAATTAAGGATTCATTGTTTAAACCAGTTCAGAAGAAAACATTTGGAATAACAACGATTGAAAGCAGATTACACTTAAGCACTTTCTGATTTATTCCGTTTCGTTAATTATTCATAAATGAAACACAGATGGTATAATAAACAAATATAAAGACTTTAAAACATAAGAGATAGATGACTTATTGATCCGTTGTCTGACACAAGAATCCTGTAAAAAGTCTTTTGCATTCAATTCCTCATCCAGCTAGCCACACAAAATTTCTCCAATAGCACTTTATTCCAAAGTAACCAATATTACAGCAAAGTCTAAGAATCCACCCTCCAATACTCCAATTGAGGGGGTATTTATACAAAAAAATATAAAAAAATCTCATAAAAAATTGAGATATAATCTAGGATGACTCATAAGAATTTTACAACAAACTAGAGACAAATGGTCTTGTAGATAAGAGAAATGATAACTGATGTTGTGTTGTTTCCTTCTTTTCAGAATGTGCTGGAGGCAGGCCCTAAGATTTGGCTTTTTGCTGTCCTCTTTAGTAACTTTGTGCCGACTACTTTGTTTTACTTATACTCTTTATCTGCACTGATACACTTTAACCTCTGTTTATCCTTTTATCCTTCTTATCATGACATACTGTAGTAAATAGGCAAAAATTCCTGTAAGGATAATTTTTTACAAAAGTTTTAACATTTCTTCCCACCATTTGGCTTTCGGTATTCTGGTCCTTTGCAGCTTCCTTAGAGTTTCATCTGTCTCTATATATCTGAAGAAAGCAGGTTGAATTGGGAACAAATGCCTTACCTCATGCTCGAGATAAAACAAGTTTTCCAATCTATCCAGAATATTTTTCCCTGTAGGTAATGCTGCTGCTGATGAACTAGTTGAGGAACTGGCCTGATTGTCATCATGTTTGTTCAATTTCTCAACATAACTTTCAAGTTACATTAGTTTATCTTCTGAAACTAAAGGATTGGGAAATCCTTTATTCAACAGAATATCGAATATTTTTATGAAGGCATGGATTTCTTCTTGCATATCAGAGCACCTTCATTCTAGATTCTGCATGAGAGTTCTTTTGGTAAAAACTCTTTTTATCTCCAAAATTGTTCCTGTCCTGTCTTGAATGCCAAGTTATTCAAGTTGATGCTTGTTCTTAGTATTCAAAAAATGTATAAGTTCATTGGCTTGTTCAGGCATGTTTCCTAATTCTTCTCTTGCGTTTAGAATTTCTTCCACAACCAATTTAACTAAATCATTCTGTTCATACATTATTTGAATTGAGGGCCAGACATCATTTATTGACTGAATGATGTTGTCCCAAAGAATTTCTTTTATTTCCTTCAAAGGCTTCTCCAATGTGAGCTCCTTCTCCAATGCTTTGACCAATTTTTCTAACATGTTGACCTCTCTTCTTTTCTCTGCAACACTCATTTTCGAGAGATCATATTTTTGTTCTAAAGTAGTGAATTGTACCTTTGTTCTTTGAAGCTCTGTTACTTGGAGGTTCAATTCTTCCATTGACTTTATTAATTCTTCGATACTTAAATTGGAAGTATTTACCTGTGACAATTTTGTTGGCTGACATGTTGTTGTTTTACCTGTAATTACTTCTGCTGTAGATGCTGGAATATTAGGCTACTTGTACTTTAATGCATTTTCAAGCTCTTTTTCAGTTTCATTAAGTTGCTCATTCAGTTTCAAGAGCAAGTCCATCAATTCTTCTTCAGATAATCTAAATTTCTGTGAGGGGCATTCAGGGGTGCGACATTTAGAGCCATGGGAATCTTCATTTCTGGTTCTTGTGGATTCAGAAATGAATTTGGGTTTTAATGCAAAACGAGCACAATCACAGGTTTGGGAAATTTGGGAATTGAAGAATGAACTAAAGAACAATCTTGAACCCTGTTTCAGTTTTTCGTGTGGAATTTAAAACAAAAACCGGGATTTTTACAGAGTTTAGTGGGAATTTAGGTAAATACATGTTTTCCAGGAAATAAACAGTAATGAAAACAGGTGCTGGTAATGGCGGATGAAGTCTGGATGCTCAACTGCAATTTTCTTCAGCCAGGTAGCGGTTGGAAAATTTCGACAGTTGATTTCAAAAATCGTTGCATGGGACACTGGTCACTCCACGAAATAATGAAAATGACGCGGGTTCTTTTGTTTTTTTTCACAAAGTCAAAGGTTGGAGGATTTTTTATTTTTTTCTAATGGATGACGTCAGTAAGTACAGAGGCTTCGTCACGGGAGGCAGGCGGTAAGTGGTTTCCATCGCACAGGTTTTGGGGAAGAGTGGTTTTCAGCGGAGGGTGAGCGATTCCATACGATGGACGACGCGTGGTGTGGCACTATTCATAAAACCGCTTGGCCATCGTGCGTTATCGTTCGGAAGAGGATGGAAAATGATATGAATAATAACCGTTGATTTGTAATTGATCAATCGAACGACGGTCAGGTTGTCAAGATGGCGGAGAGATAACAGGGTGGGCCCAATGTGATTTATTATGAGATAATCGCATCGGGGGCATTTCTATTGGTGGATTGTTTTTTAATTAACCATGAGGATTAATTAACGTATTTTAAATGTCAGGGATGTGGATTTATGATTTGATTAATTAATCAACAGATTAAGGTTATATTTCAACCAATGGGGTGGGATATATATTATTTGGGAATTTTATTATTAAAATAATACAGGAAAGGGGAAATTTGTAGGGATTTAAATAATAAATTAGGAATTAATATGGAAAATGAATAAATAGCACTAAGTCTAAAACATTAAAGTAATGTATTTAACTTATGCTTTTATGAATAGGGTTTTTTGTGAAATATTGCACGATTTTCCTAAGTAAAATGAAATTTTACTTAGGAAAAGACTTTTTAGAGGTGAATGAATATCATGATGAATGATTTTAAGTACTTAGGCTTTTCCAATTATTGGGCCGAGGGTATGGTCCCTCCAAAAGTCAAGGAAATGCCTTGAGCCCCTCTAATTTTTCAAATGCTTTAGTACTTAGTGGAAATTAGTGAAATTTTTAGGAAAAAATGAGAAGGGAAGTTAATAATTTTGACTTTGCTTTGCTTGAAATTCTTCCAGTGTAGTGTATGCCTTTTCACTTGTGATGAAAGTAAAGATTTAACACATCCAGAGTCATTATTCATCACATGTAATTCTGCAACATCATCTACCTACCCTACCTACTTTACCCTACCATTTTTTCTTCTTTATTAGGGTGCACTTAGACTGACAAACCCTTATCACACTTTTATTTTGCATATAGAAATCTATCTAATTCTAACCTTATTACATCCAAGCGCTCAGATTAAACTGTTGAACTCTTTTTATTTACTCTACCTATCTACTTATCTGCCAAGATTAAACAGTTTGGTCAGATTTTATTCTCTATCTCTAAAACATAAAATTGAAAGATGAACTAGCCAAGCTTAAACTATTTGACTGTTCATAAATTGTGGCATAAGATACAAGTTTCACACAATTTTTTTATTACATAAGAGAAAAAAGTAGTGGCATTTAGATTTTCACACTTTCCTTGGCCTTTCTTTTGGTGGGGTTCATTTTCTTTTACCTTTTTTGGCCATTTTTATTTTTTCACCCTTTGATTTTTCTTTTAGGGTATACCCTCTTTACATTTTTTAAATTTTTTGATTTTTTGAGAATATGGAAAACCCTTGCAACAAGAAAAGGTATGAACATATTGCATAGCTCATCAAGTCAATCATGATATATGACACCTATTAGTATTGGAGTCTAACACTGGCTCCACTTGGGGATGGATTTTCCTGGTGAAAAGTCAAGAACAACAGGTCAATTGCCCTCAAAATGATTTTTGACTGAACCATGGAATCTTCTTTTACTTGTTGCTTTATTGTATGTATGATAGTAATAATTCTGAAGCTTAGGGCCTTCTCCTCAGGCTTCAACTCCAGTAGGTTACTATCCACTCAAAACTGATACATTACAAAGGATATAGTATGTACATGTTAAAAAATCAGAATATCCTAATAAATAAGATCAAATTAATCCTAATAAATAGGATCAAAGTAATGTTTCGACATTCGACCATTAACTGTCCCCTCTTCAGTTTCTGTACCATCCAAGTTTTTGAGAAAATATGTGTTGTTTCCTTGTAAAGCATGAATAATATAAGGTCCTTTCCACAGGAAGTCGAACTTCCCATGTTTTCCCTTATCCTCTCTTCTAGAATCCCATTTTAAAACTTTGTTTCCCAGTTGGAAATCTTCTGCCTTGGTCCTTTTATCAAATATCTTCCTTATTTTCTCCTGCAATACTTGGGATCTTTCATAAACTTCCTCTCTGGTTTGCTGTAAATTGATAGTTTGATTTATTCTCCTTTGAATATCATTAGGTTCAACCTGAGCTTATTGAAGTAATTTCATTACAGGAAATCCCAAAGATGAAGGAAATACAGCTTCAATACCATAAACTAACTCATAAGGACTAGTCCCAATAGATTTTTTGGTGGTAAGTCTGTCTGCCCATAATGCATTTGTAAGTTTCTTGTGCCAATTTTTCTTGTTTTCCTTCAATAATTTCTTAATAATATTAATGAGACTCTTGTTGGAAGATTTAGCTAGTCCATTACCCTGAGGGTAATAGGCTGTGGAATGGCCTAAGGTGATGTGATATTTATTACAGAAACTTATCATCTTCTTAGATTTGAAAGAAGCAACATTATCAGTTATGATTTTCTCGGGATAGCCAAATCTTGATAATATATTAGTTTCTAGGAAACCTATGATCACAATATCATTGGCTTGTCTGGAAGAAATTGCTTCTATCCATTTGGTGAAATAGTCTGTGGCAATGAGGATCCATTTGTGTTGGCCAGAAGAAGGAGGATGGATTTCTCCAATGAAATCCAGGCCCCATTGTTGGAAAGGTTTTTCAGTGGAAATTGGTTTCAGGGGTAAAGGTAATAGTTTTCTCTTGCCTTCAAAATTTGACATTTATGGCAAGTAGTGACAAATTTCTTTACATCAGAAAACAAGGTTGGCCAATAAAATCAAGCTCTTAGGATCTTATCTGCAATCGATTTCCAATAAAGGTGTCCACCACAGTCTCCTGCATTGAATTCATTGAGAGCCTTGTCAGCTTCATCTTTTAACAAACAATTCAATAGAATACCATCATGATTTTTCCAAAAGAGAACATTATCTAAAATACAGAACTTCAAAGATGTCATCTTTAAAAACCTTTTCTTTGTTCTGGATAACCCTAGAGGAGCTTGCAGGTTTAACAATACATAAATTATATCAGCATACCAAGGTGAATCTAAGAAGGCCTGGTTGATTTGTGGAGTTGCCATCTCATGTTCGTCATCCAGTTCATTAATATCTAGGGCTTGGCAATTTGTTTCAGTCATGAGTTGAGCCAATCCCTGTCCTTTTATAAGCTTTGTAGGTTTTATCTACATATCATATTCTAATATGGTAGCAATCCATTTACCTCTTTTTCTTTCGATTCCATCTTGAGTTAAGATGTCTTTGACAATAGCATTTGGTACATAGGCTATCACATGGGAATAAAATATATATATTCTAAAATCTTTAATAGCTTTTACAAGTGGAAAAGCTTGTTTTTCCATGATGTTGTATTTTAATGATGCATCCCTTAGTGCTTTACTAAAAAAGGCTATAGGGTTTTCACATCCTTGATCATCTTTTTGTAATAAAACAGCTGCTACGGTATGTTTTGATGCAAATGAAAATATTATGAAGTCTCTATCAAATTGTGGACTGGTAAGAACTGGGGTTCTAGTCAAAGCCATTTTAATTTCTTCAAATGCTTGTTTGGCTTCTACCGTCCATTTAATAATTAAATCCTTTCTTAACATGTTGGTAAGAAATCTAATTAGTTCAGCTAAGCTAGATAAGAATCTTCTCAAAAAATTGATTTTCCTATGAAAGCTTGAAGTTCTTTGATATTTCTGGGATGAGGTAGCTGGAATATGGCTTCTATTCTAGCAGGATCAATTCTAATACCATCTTTGGAAATGATATGACCCAATATTTTACCTTCTTTAAGACCAAACAAGGATTTCTTTGGATTCAAAGAGATACCATACTTTCTACATTTTATGAATACTTGTCCGAGATGGTCTAAATGTTGTTGATCTGATTTAAAAAAAAAAGTTAAATCATCTAGATATATAACAAGAAAGTCATGAATTTATTTTGCAAATGTAATTTCCATTGCTCTTTGGAAGGTTTCTCCTGCATTTTTAAGTCCAAATGGCATTTTGACATATTTGAATGTACCCCATGGTGTTGTAAAAGATGTTTTTTCCAGGTCATCAGGATGAACCAGAATCTGGTTGTATCCTAAGAACCCATCTAGAAGAGAAATCCTTGAAGCACCTACTATCCTTTGTAAAATGTGATCCATTTTGGGCAAAGGGTAATTATCCTTCAAAGAAACCTTATTTACATTTCTTAAATCAACACATAATCTGATCTCTCCAGTTTTCTTCCTAGTAGGTACCAAATTAGACACCCACTCTGAAAACCTATTAGGAAAATTATCCCTGCTTCATACATTCGTTTGATTTCTTTTTCAATTAAAGGCAGTAGTACAGGGTTGATTCTTCTGAGTTTCTGTTTAAATGGTTTCTGATCTTGTTTCAAAGGGATTGTATGTTGAATTATAGAGGTATCATATGATTTCAAGTCTTCATAACTCCAGGCAAAGACATCCTGGAATTCTCTTATTAGTTCAACATATTTTAGTTTTTGATCAGGAGGCAAAGATTTAGATAACTTTATTATTTTAGGATTTTCTTTAGTCCCGAGATTATATTCCTTTATATAAGATTTCAATGGTTCCATTTTTGGTTTCTTTGGAATATCGTTAGAGTTGAAAATATCTTCTAAAGGAGTTAATCCTTTAGGCAAATGATTATCTTTCAAATTAATGATCTCAGATTCATCTTCTATAATCTCATCAACCTCCATTTTTTTAAGGTCCTGCATTTCTTTTTTAGTGAACTTTGTTGGATGAAGCATTTTGATTGCACTCTCTTTTGAAATATTTATTTCTTGTTCATTTATTTGATCAGATTCAATGATTGTATCTTCATCTATGGTACTGTTAGAAAATTCATTCTCTAGAGTCAGGAAATTCTTAATAAGATTATCATTTGTAAACACTTGCCAATTCTTAAAATGTCTGGTATAGCTGGTCTGTGTCTAATCTCAGTTGTGAACTGATGATTAGGTTCAAATGGTAATTTACAAGTGCTAGCAAACATTGCAAGACTATGAGCATGCAAATTTTGTTTTCTTGGGATTTTAGCAAGCTGAATCTGTAGAAAAGTATTAAGAATCTCTACAACTTTTCCTCTATATTCTCTCAGTTTGTGATCATTCGTCAAAAAGTGTCCTTTAATCTGTTGAATGATTAAATCAAAATCTCCTATAACAGACACTCTAATGGCCCCTATATTTTGACAAGTTTAAGCCCTAACAAAAGAGATTCATATTCTGCCATATTATTAGTGCACTTAAAGTTTAATCTGTAAGGATGGCCTTCAGCATGATCATTTTCTAGGTTGTGTATCCAAATTCCAGCTCCTGCTCCTAATTTGTTAACTGAACCATCAAATTCTAAATGCCAAAGAATTTCATGTTCATAATTGGTATCAGGTGATTCAGGGACTTTCTTAACAGTGAGATCTTGTTTTTTTCTTTCTTCTGGTTTTTCTTGGGTATCTGATGTTTCTTTGTTCTCAGAGATTTCCTGGATTTGAACATTAGATTTTTGGTTTGCAATTTCTTTTGGTTCTATTTCTGGAACTTCTAATTCAGTGGGAAGATCAAATTCAGTATTATAAAGAATAAATGAGTCCATATCAGAGTGTACTGAGTAGATGGGGAAATGTTCAGGTTTCTCCTGACTACTGACTACATATTTCATTAAATTTTCTCTGTATAGTCTCTTAGGTTGGCCGAACACTGAAATAGTAGCATATAACATGTCTAATTGAAGAGATCCTCCAAGTTTTGCACCCCAAGATCTGGACAATAGCATACCATATTTTGGAGGAATATCTGCTACTACTATATCCATGAAAATTGTTTTTGCAGGGTATTGAACCAATGTAACACACAAATATTTAATTAATCCTAAACATCTCACCTGACTTGAATCAGAAGAAAAGAGATCTTTGTATGGTCTAGTAATGTCTAGGTTTAATCTCTCCATTACAGCCTTGGGCATTAAATTGTGAGATGCCCCAGAATCAAGCATGGCGTTGTGAAGTATTTTATCATGTATATTCAAACTCACATAGAAAGTAGGATTTCCCCCACTTTCTGGTTTTCCATTTACTTCAGGGCCAAAAATTAATTTGGGTGGGTCATCAAAAACATTTACTGAATCATCACTTCCAATAATATTGAGTGATCTATTGATTTGGATTCTGTAGACATCATGTTTAGCTAATTCTGACAATGGAACAACTATTTTTAATTTTCCTACTTCAGCTTCCAGATTAAAAGGTTTTTTAGTCTGATTCCTTGTATTTCGAAAAGTAGGATTGTCTTTTTCTTCTGTGTTTTTAGTATTTTTCTCCTTCCCAGGAATGGGGTTGTGGGCTGAAGTTGTTTCTGAATCAATTTCTGGAGGTTCCTCTACATTTTCTTTGGGAGGAAAAGTATTGGAAATTTTTTTGTTATTTTTTTGAGTATCAGATACGTCTTCAATTATTGGGTTTACAGGATTAGGATCTGATCTAGAAAGAATATGTACAGGGGTAGTATTGGTTTTACCTTTGAGGGGCTGTTTTGTAGTTTTCTGTTTACTTATTTCTGGAGCATCAATTCTTCTGCTCAAATTATATTTCTTGTGAACTTCGTAAATGGCTGTATCATATCCTTCCTTAAAATCGAATGATTCTCCTGAATGAGTTTTAAATTGATTAAGAATGTGAGCTTCTTGATCATCTTGGGTCAAGAAAACTTCTAGTTCATTCTTGCATTCAGTCATGTTGTTTATTTGATCATCTTTAGTTGGTTCTTCAGAACTTGAGGCTTCAATATAATTTTCCTGGAATGGGGGCCTAATATTTTGGTCAGGACCAGTTTTCCAGTATTTTGATTTTGGTTTCTTCTGAAATTTGGATTTCTCACAATATTGCTCGGTTGACCATCGCAAGGAGATTTCCTTTCAATAGTTTCTACTCTATCTCCTAGCCTTTCCATTCCTTTAATAATAACATCCAGTTTCTTTTCAAAAGTTGTGGGTTCTTCATTTAAAGGCATTCTCCTTTTAGCTCTGGCTCTAGCTCGTTTCTCTATCAGGTTGGCTTCAACACTAACAATTATACTTTGCATCTCTTCTAAATTTTGAGGAGCTCTTTCCCTAAGTTGATACGCCATATCAGAATCAAATCCATCAGGGAATTTGATTAATACTGAATCTAGAGGAGGTCTAAGATTTTGGGGAACAACATTGTAAGCTTCATTGAACCTGGTGCAGTAATCTTGCACAGTATCATTTGGTCCTCTTTTTAGTTTTCCAAAGTCTGATAAGATTTGAAGAGGATCTTTCTTCTTTTCCCATCTGTTTAGAAATGTTCTATAAAGAGCTGGTAAGTCAGCAACACTGTTTGCAGGAAGGGCTCTAAACCAGGTTCTAACTTCTCCAGTAAGACTTTGGAAAAATATTCTCATTCTTACTTCATCAACATCTATTTCATAAATTTCAAAATAATCGGTCATCTTTTTAGTATGTTGTTGTGCAGTGTAAGTACCAGAACCATCAAAAGGAGTGATTTTACTTTGTTAGTCTTGGGGCATAGCCGCTGGATTGGCTGGTAACCTTAAGGGAGCATATATGTTTTCCATTGGAAGAGGTAGTGAAATAACAGGTGAGGTTGGTCTGTGAGTGGTGGGTGGAGGAGTAGAAGGGGTAGTTTGAGGTTGAGATGTTTGGGGAAAAGTTGATGAACTTGGAAAAGTTGAAGTAATCACAAAAATATTTGATGTTCCTTCAGAAGTAAGCTCAGATTGTATGGAATTTCGTAAATGTTTGTCAATATGTAAAGTAACAAATTCAAATTGTAAATCTTTATGAAATACTAGATTTGGAACCAAATTGGACAACTCAGATTCTGAAAAATTTACAAATAAAGATGTTTCAAACTGCTCATCAAATGGTTCGTCCTCAAGATAAATCCACTTCATAGGACAGGATATTGATCTATAGAGAGGTCGAGAACTACCAGAGATTTCTTGACTATCTTGTCTCCTAAGAATTCTGGGGATCAGATTCAGATTTTCAAACACAGGCGGTGGATTTGGATTAGAATTAGCCCTGGTGTAACGAGTCCTTTCTGAAGCCAGGTTTCTAGGTGATATTTTATTTTTAATTTCTTCTATAAATAGAATGAAAAATACAACTTCAATAACCTTTAAGAAGTTTTAGATATTGGATTTAAATTTTCTCAAAGATTTATTTGACTAGAGGAACTGATCAAGTGTTTTGAAACCAAATTTCAGTTCATAAACTAGACCGGAGATAGACTGAAGCAGCATTTATTTACTTATGCAATTGCAGAGCAAAATTAGTTCAAAGGCTACCTGGCTAACTTCAGGCTTCGTCTGTAGTTTATAAAGTAAACCATAGTAACAATAAAATTATTCAGGTCCCAGTATGGTCGCCACTATGTTATCACTCAGATTTTCCTTGAAGTTGTTGGGAAGAGGAAAGGGGTCCGAGGTAACCACAAACCAACTTTTAGGTACAAAATCTAGCCAATCTGTACCCAGAGAGGGCTCTCTCTGTAAAATTTATCTTTTTTTTGAAAAATATTAGGCTAGTTATAAATTCCAATGGTTTTGATTGAGTTTGGGTGATGGAATTCAATAGCTGAGGGCAAGATTGAGTATTTTAGGCCATTGGGCTAACGGAGTAAAATAAGATGGCTTAATTTGATTAAGTTTCTTAACAAAAGATGGTTTCATAGGGAAAGGTAATCAAATAGGGAAAAATTATAGATCTAAAGTGAATGGAATGGAATCAAAATAGATGAAGGGAAATTAAGAATCCTTCAACACATTCGAGAGAGGGAAAATGGGTGATTAGTAATAAAGAGAAATTAAGTATTCTTTACTAAATAATTGAAATGCATAAACTAGAAAAACAGGAGTAATTAAGGATTCACTGTTTAAACCAGTTCAGAAGGAAACATTTGGAATAAAAACGATTGAAATCATATTCCACTTAAGCACTTTCTGATTTATTTCCTTTCGTTAATTATTCAGAAATGAAACATAGATGGTATAATAAACAAATATAAAGGCTTTAAAACATAAGAGATAGATGACTTATTGATCCATTGTCTGACACAAGAATCCTGTAAAAATTCTTTTGCATTCAATTCCTCATCCAGCTTGCCACACAAAATTTCTCCAATAGCACTTTATTCCAAAGTAACCAATATTACAGCAAAGTCTAAGAATCCACCCTCCAATACTCCAATTGAGGGAGTATTTATACAAAAAATTATAAAAAATATCTCATAACAAATTGAGATATAATCTAGGATGACTCATAAGCATTTTACAACAAACTAGAGACAGATGGTCTCGTAGAAAGAGAAATGATAACTGATGTTGTGCTGTTTTCTTCTTTTGAGAATGTGCTGGAGGCAGGCCATAAGATTTGGCTTGTTGCCGTCCTCTTTAGTAACTCTGTGCCAGTTGCTCTATTTTACTTATACTCTTTATCTCCACTGATACACTTTAACCTGTGTTTATCATTTTATCCTTCTTATCATGACATACTGTAGTAAATAGGCAAAAATTCCTGTCAGGATAATTTTTTACAAAAGTTCTAACATTTATTCCCACCATTTGGCTTCCGGTATTCTGGTCCTTTGCAGCTTCCTCAGAGTTTCATCTGTCTATGTATATCTGAGGAAAGCAGGTTGAATTGGGAACAAATGCCTTACCTCATGCTCGAGATAAAACAAGTTTTCCAATCTATCATGAATATTTTTGCCTGTAGGTAATACCGCTGTTGATGAACTAGTTGAGGAACTGGCCTGATTGTTAGCATGTTTGTTCAATTTCTCAACATAAATTTCAAGGTCCATTAGTTTATCTTCTGAAACTAAAGGACTGGGCAATCCTTTATTTAACATAATATCCAATCTTTTTATGAAGGCATGGATTTCTTCTTGCATATCAGAGCACCTTCGTTATAGATTCTGCATGAGAGTTCTTTTGGTAAAAACTCTTTTTATCTCCAAAATTGTTCCTGTCCTATCTTGAATGCCAAGTTCTTCAAGTTGATGCTCGTTCTTAGTATTCAAAAAATGTATAAGTTCATTGGCTTCTTCAGGCATGTTTCCTAATTCTTCTCTTACGTTTAGAATTTCTTCCATAGCCAATTTAACTAAATCATTATGTTCATACATTATTTGAATTGAGGGCCAGACATCATTTATTGACTGAATGATGTTGTCCCAAAGAATTTATTTTATTTCCTTCAAAGGCTTCTCCAATGTGAGCTCCTTCTCCAATGCTTTGACCAATTTTTCTAACCTGTTGACCTCTCTTGTTTTCGTTGCAACACACATTTTCGAGAGATCATATTTTTGTTCTAAAGTAGTGAATTGTACCTTTGTTCTTTGAAGCTCTATTACTTGGAGTTTCAATTCTTCCATTGACTTTATTAATTCTTCGGTACTTAAATTGGAAGTATTTACCTGTGACAATTCTGTTGGCTGACCTGTTGTTGTTGTACCTGTAATTACTTCTGCTGTAGATGCTGGAATATTAGGCTGCTTGTCTTTTAATGCCTTTTCAAGCTCTTTTTCAGTTTCATTAAGTTTCTCATTCAATATCAAGAGCAAGTCCATCAATTCTTCTTCAGATAATCTAAATTTCTGTGAGGGGCATTCAGGGGTGCGACATTCAGAGCCACGAGAATATTCATTTCTGGTTCTTGTGGATTCAGAAATGAATTTGGGTTTTAATAAAAAATGAGCACAATCACAGGTTTGGGAAATTTGCGAATTGAAGAATGAAATAAAGAACAATCTTGAACCCTGTTTCAGTTTTTCGTGTGGAATTTAAAACAAAAACCAAGATTTTTACAGAGTTCAGTGGGAATTTAGGTAAATACCTGTTTTCCGGGAAATAAACAGTAATGAAAACAGGTGCTGGTAATGGCAGATGAATTCTGGATGCTCGACTGTAATTTTCTTCAGCCAGGTAGCAGTTGGAAAATTTCGACAGTTGATTTCAAAAATCGTTGCATGGGACACTGGTCACTCCACGAAATAATGAAAAGGGCGCGGGTTCTTTTGTTTTTTTTTCACAAAGTCAAAGGTTGGCGGGTTTTTTATTTATTTTTAATGGATGACGTCAGTAAGTATGGAGGCTTCGTCATGGGAGGCAGGCGGTAAGCGGTTTCCATCGCACAGCTTTTGGGGAAGAGTGGTTTTCAGCGGAGGGCGAGCGATTCCATACAATGGACGACGCGTAGCGCGGCACTGTTCAGAAAATCTCTTGGCCATCGCGCATTATCAATCGAACGGCGGTCGGGTTGTCAAGATGGCGGAGAGATAACAGGGCGGGCCCAATGTGATTTATTATGAGATAATCGCATTGGGGGCATTTCTATTGGTGGATTGTTTTTTAATTAACCATGAGGATTAATTAATGTATTTTAAATGTTGGGGATGTGGATTTATGATTTGATTAATTAATCAACAGATTAAGGTTATATTTCAACCAACGGGGCGGGATATATATTATTTGGGAATTTTATTATTAAAATAATACGGGAAAGGGAAAATTTGTAGGGATTTAAATAATAAATTAGGAATTAATATGGAAAATGAATAAATAGCGCTAAGTGTAAAACATTAAAGTAATGTATTTAACTTATGCTTTTATGAATAGGTTTTTTTGTGAAATATTGCATGATTTTCCTAAGTAAAATGGAATTTTACTTAGGGAAACATTTTTTAGAGGTGAATGAATATCATGATGAATGATTTTAAGTACTTAGGCTTTTCCAATTATTGGGTCGAGGGTCCGGTCCCTCCAAAAGTCAAGGAAATGCCTTGAGCCCCTCTAATTTTTGAAATGCTTTAGTACTTAGGGGAAATTAGTGAAAGTTTTAGGAAAAAATGAGAAGGGAAGTTAATAATTTTGACTTTGCTTTGCTTGAAATTATTCCAGTGTAGTGTATGCCTTTGCACTTGTGATGAAAGTAAAGATTTAACACATCTAGAGTCATTATTCATCACATGTAATTTTGCAACATCATCTACCTGCCCTACCTACTTTACCCTACCATTTTTTCTTCTTTATTAGGGCGCACTTAGACTTGCAAACCCTTATCACACTTTTCTTTTACATATAGAAATATATCTAATTCTAACCTTATTACATCCAAGGGCTCAGATTAAACTGTTGAGCTCCTTTTATTTACTCTACCTATCTACTTATCTACCAAGATTAAACAGTTTGGTTAGATTTTATTCTCTATCTCTAAAACATAAAATTGAAAGATGAACTAGCCAAGCTTAAACTATTTGACTGTTCATAGATTGTGGCATAAGATACAAGTTGCACACAATTTGTTTATTACATAAGAGAAAAAAGTAGTGGCATTTATATTTTCACACTTTCCTTGGCCTTTATTTTGGCGGGGTTCATTTTCTTTTACTTTTTTGGCCATTTTTATTTTTTCACCCTTTGATTTTTCTTTTAGGGTATACCCTCTTTACATTTTTAAAATTTTTTGAGAATATGGAAAACCTTTGCAACAAGAAAATGTATGAACATATTGCATAGCTCATCAAGTCAATCATGATATATGACACCTATTGGTATAGGAGTCTAACAACAGGAACAAGAAGTTCCACTAGAGAAAACAAAGGTGATGTAGATAATTCTGATTCACCCATTGATATAGATATTGCTTATAACTGTGAATTGATTTTGTCTATAGATCATGAACCAAATTCCTTCAAAGAAGGCACTTCTCATGTTGAATGGAATGAAGAAATGAAAAATGAGTATGATGCCTTGATAAAGAATGGCACTTTGAAGCTAGTTGATACTCCTTTGGGAACCAAACCAATTGGCTATAAGTGGGTCTACAAGAAAAAGTACAAAGTAGATGGCTCACTTGACAAGCAGAAAGCGAGGCTTCTGGAAAAAGGTTTTTCACAAAAAGAAGGGGTTGATTATGAAGAAATTTTTTCCCCCACAGCAAAATGGGCCACCATCCCAACACTCTTTTCCCTAGCAGCTAAGAAGGGATGGAAATTCCATCAGATGGATGTAAAGGCTTCCTTTTTGAATGGAGATCTAAAGGAGAAAGTTTTTATGTCCCAACCAGAAGGATTTGTTGTGAAGGGCCAAGAACACAAAGTATGCAAACTTATAAAATCCTTGTATGGCCTCAGGTAAGCACCGCGAGCCTGGTATGAGAAATTAACCGAGCATCTTATAAAACTTGACTTCAAACATTTTGATCTTGATGATGAAAATTTGTTTGTTAAGAAAGTTGGTAAAACAATTGTATATCTTGTGGTGTATGTAGATGATCTTTTGATGATAGGGAACAATGAGAGTTTTATTGCATCCATACAGAAAGAATTGAGGAAAGGTTTTGAAATGACTAGTTTGGGTTATGTTCATTATTATCTGGGTATTGAAGTAACTCAACATCCTAAATTTATATTTCTTTCTCAAAAGAAGTACATTGGAGATCTGGTGAACAAGTTTTGCATGGATAAATGCAATCCCTTAACCATTCCAATGGAACAAAAATTGAAGCTCACTTCCATTGAAGGGAAGGAATTCGAGCATGCAACAAAGTATAGACAACTTGTAGGAAGTCTTATCCACCTGACTACCACCAGACCATACATCTCATTTTTTGTTAGAATCCTCTCTAGGTTTATGCAGAAACCTTGTGAAGGACATTGGTCTGCTACAAAAAGAGTTCTAAAGTACTTGGAGGGGACTCAAGACTTTGGACTAAAATATACACAGGTATGCGGTTTTAGCTTGATCAGATACTCTGATTCAGACATTGATGGGGACAAAGAAATTGGGGTGTCTACTTCAGGTTATACCATGAGTCTTGGATCAAGAGCTGTCTCATGGAGATCATGCAAACACTCAGTTCCAATAGATTCCACAACCGAGGAAGAATATCTAGCAGCCGTTGAAGCAACAAAGGAAATTGTGTGGCTCAGGAAAATCCTAGAAGATTTACATATGAAACAAATGCATTCAACACCACTCATGATCGAAAACATTTCTGCAATAAAGTTAGCCAAGAACCCGAAGTTCCATGATCGAACAAAGCACATCAATACAAAATACAATCTGATTTGACATCATGTTGAAGCCAAAACCATCCATCTACATCATTCTTCCACAAATGACTAGACCGCAGACATCTTCACCAAAGCACTTGGAAGAGAAAAGTTTGAAAAGTTCAGAACAATGCTTGGACTCACCAACATCCCTTCAGATTAAATGGGGGAATGTTGACACCTAATCCTAATGGAATGGGTGAGATTGTATATTATTGTAATTTAGTGAATAAGCAAGGCCAAGAGACATTCAGCAGTGAATCCCAATAGCCTCACGTCCATGTATAAGTACACACACAATCTCCATCTAATTCATATTTAGTTTTGCAGAGTTACCTCCTTGTCTGACAAAAAAATTTCAAGTAGCTTCATAATTATACGTTTTTCCTCTTTTTTAGGTATATATTTAGGTCAATTTTTATTAAAATATAATTTAAAGAGTTGTTGGAATAGCAAGTTTAAAATGTGTAGAATACACAATTTAAATAACGATATCAAACTAATAATACTCTCTCTCTCTCTCTCTCTCTCTATATATATATATATATATATATATATATATATATATATATATATATATACACTCTCTCTCTCTCTCTCTCTCTATATATATATATATATATATATATATATAGAGAGAGAGAGAGAGAGAGAGAGTATTATTAGTTGTATATATCCAGTACAAATATATTTCAATGACTAATTTATAAATCATCAAAAGGAATAAAAAATCTAGAGGTGAAAGACTCTTTTTTCAAATTTTTCATTCCAAAAGAGGCTTCTACCAAGATATTTGTTCCCTCTTGCCAATTTCTATATATGTGATTAAAATGGATCTATATTATTATAATTATTACGTATAGTGATTATATATATATATATATATATATATATATATATATATATATATATATATTATTTTATTTTATTTTTACATATATATAGTATACATTTGATTGGGGAAGATGGAGTGCGTGAGCGGGAGTTTTTGCAGGTTAGGGCAGGAGGTCGGCACAATGGCGGCTCTGCAGAATGGCACTCCAGGAAGGATCGGCTTGCGTTTGGGGTTTCAATTTGATGGGTGCGACTCAGGGGCAGGCTCTAGACCCTTGTCGGTGGAAATGAGGCATCACGAGTTCACAAAGGAAGGAAGGCGACTATGACAGGGTCATGCGACACTTTTCTTCGTAGAAGGAAGCCAACGGCTGATGGGGTAGGAGGCCTTACTTTTCAAAGGAGGCAGGGGTGGATTGGATCGAAGTCATTCAACTCTACATATGGGCATAGATATCTTTGGGATCCACTACATGGTTGGATGGCCCCTTGCAGAGCAGTTGGTAACGTGCCCCTCACAACAGGGATAATATCTATCTGGTTCGAAACAACGCATCTTCTTCGGGTGACTATCTACCTTCATTACGATCTCACTGATTTTTATTTTTTAAGCTATACATATCATTTCTAGATCTCTATCTTGATTTCTGACTTGGTTTTTGGGTTTGTTGGCTCTCTTCCACTTCCAATGCTCTTGGGTTTGAGGTTTTGGAGAGGAGTTGGACCCAATTCTGTTTCCCCTCTGTGTGAGGAGACAGAGGCCCTTGGAATTGGTGAACTTGATGATGCAGGGGACTGTCTAAAGGGAATAGGGGAAAAAAATCACAACACAGAAGGAAAAGGAAAGGAAAATGTAATGTTCCCACTTAGCCTCAACTAAGAGGAACATTCAAATTTTGTTTTAATTTCTGCTTCATGAATAAATGAATAAAGGAGGACATGTAAAACTCATAAAAAGTCTGAATAAATCAATTCCCATGTGAACAAAGACAAATCAGGGCTATGTAAATAATCACTTGCAAGTGTGAAAGAGGTTTGAGCTAAAGACTGGGTCAACCTTGACCAAATCAACAGCTCTGTCTAGCTTCATTGCATCTCCAAAAGGGACAGCGCAGTTCTATAAGGGAGCCTCTAATGTGAAAAGGGCTAACTCATCAAGATGGTTTAGGGTTTGCAAGATATTTCTCATCCTATAAAAGGAGAAGGAGGGCAGTAAGAGAAGGTTGTTGATAGATGATATTTTTGAGTATTTGTCTTCTTAGACAAATACCATTCTCTTCTGTTGAGTGGAGGATTGTATTTGGAATTCCTGTTCAGGAGTTTCAGCTCTTCCTTTGATGATTCAAGGAGGAAATTTTGCTGAAATGAACCACTATCAGGCTTGAGGCGAAGCTCCTACTTACATTGGCAGCGTTGATCCGTTGAGGGTTTTTCTATCTCTGCAAGCTCTAGTAGGTGATGATCTAGATCTGCAGAGATATAGTGTATTTTGAGAGCCTCTCTCCATGGAGTGGGTCCTTTGACCTCCTGGAAGAGTGTATCACTTCTTGTACTTTAGATCTGCAATTATTTAGTATTTTTGTGTGTATCTTGAGCTACAACGCTGTCCCACTGGGAAAAATACATTATTTATGTATGAGGGTTTGCAGGTTGTCTTGTTCATAGTTTAGATCAGAGATCTCTTGTGTTGGCCTTTGCCTTCCACTTGGTGATCAATAGATTGGCTTGCTGATCTATGTTATTTTTAGATCTGATCCATTGTAATGAAATGATATATTCAGAAATTTACTACAACAGTTTCCAGATCTGCAACTTGTTTCTCAGATCTACTCTTATTCATGCATGCTTTTGTCAAAATTCCAAGTGGATCTTGTAGAGAAAACTATAGAGTTTATAGATTTGATAAAGATCTGATATTTTTTCCATATATATGCTCTAGATCTAAGTTGTAACTTATATCTATTGAACCTCCTGAAAAATAATGCTGTAGAAATATTTCTGCAAATATACATGTACTCCTGCTCTCTTTTCTGAATATTTACTGCTGTATTGGCTCATGCTTTCTACTGTATAATGAAAGGGCTTTATCATAATGATTATTTTCATTTTTAATACTAATATATCAGTCCTATTTATGATCTCCACTAAAAATTAGCTAAAACTACGCAATTCCTAAAGCAGTGCTTGCATTTGACTGCAGCCTTCCCCTTTGGGTGCCTTTTAGCTAGTCTACTTTTTGGGAGATGTTTTTAATGTGCCTAAAATTATTTTTTCTGATGAAATTCCATACATAAGTCACATACAGCATAAATGAGGGGGACCAAGCCCTGATCTTCTTTATTGTCTCACAGTTTTACTTATACAACGTTTTCCTTGAACACCTTGTTAAAGGTCCTGAAAAGGGGTTATTCCAAGTTCTATAGAAAGAGTCTACAGTTGGCCAGGTAGCCTTTGGATCTCATCCTTTATTTGAAAGGTGAAATATCCAGTAAATTCCTCTGTATTCTATCTCTGAAATATAATCTTGTGAATCCTGAAAAATGATCATTACAGTGGTATCGGAGCCCCACTCTTGGCACAACTTGTGCTAGCATTGGAGCATCAGTCATGCTGCATTCTGAAGATGAAGATCCTCTTTGTGAGAGGGATAGGAGATATCAGAATAGAATTCATAAGAGGTATGACTATATTATTTTTGACCTTGACAAGGGTCAAGACAAGGGGAGAGCCCCTAAATCTGTGAATGATAAATATAAGGAAGTAGAGGAGTTTGCAAAAACTCTCTTGGAGGCTATGCAAGATCTATCCAAGGAGCTAAAGGAGATGAGTATGGATAGAATGAGGGAATCCCTTGGGAGATTCCATCAAGGAGAAAGTTCTGATATGTCTCAATTTGGGACTGGTCAACCTGTGAGATTGCCACAAGCTCCTCATGCCTCACAATGCTCTACAATGCTTACCTTCTTGGCTGTAGAGAATGAAGGACTTCAAGAGCCAACCTCCTTGGAAGGGTACTTTGTAGAATATGAATCACAAAGTCAGAGGTTCAAGGATAACTTGAGCTTCCAAGACTTTTTCCATCTTAAGGACCGAAGGAGGCCATGGTAGCAGTACAGAGATGGTGGTTTCTTCCAGGGGAGACACCATACTATGGGAAGGTTCTTTTTTCCCAATTTCGATGGAACATCCTCTTGTTCTACCAAATCATGGGTGGAAAAGTTGGACATGTATTTCCAGTTGAATAAAGTGCCTGAAGTAGAAGCCATCAAGATTGTTGCATTGCATTTTGAGGGAGAAGCCCACAACAGGTGGTTTAATGGAATATCTACATTGGGAAAGAGAAATGTGTCCATATATGCTAAGTTCAATAGGAGAGGAGTGGAGAGATTTGATCAGAAATATCTGAAGGCCCCTTTTATAAGCTTGGAAAAGCCAAAGCAGATAGGAGATGTAGAGGCCTATATCTTTGAATTACTAAGATTTTCAGTAATGGTCCCCAATCTATCCATATCAAGGAGATTCCATATGTTCATTGATGGCCTGGAGGAACCCTTGCATGGGTTGGTTAAGTCTACCAAGCCCATCACTTTGCATGATGCCATTGAAAAAGCTAAAGATCTCCAAGATTCATTGCCAAGGGAAAAGGCAACATTCCAAAGCAAAGCCCCTCATTCCTCTAAGTGGAAGGAAGGGAAATATACACCACCCAAGGAGAGATCACTAAAGAAGCCTCTCGAACTTGATCTTCGGAGGGAGTTGATGAAAAATATATTGTGTTTCACTTGTCAAGAGCCATGGGTACTAGGACATAGATGTGCTGCTGGGAGGGTTGCTGGGACTTGGAGGATGGGAATGAAGGGCCTAGGAGGGGTCACAGTGCTGGTGATGATGAGGAGGAATATCAATCACCATCCAGAGGTGAAGAGGGAGCCTTTGCTCCAACAAGTGGGACTCTTGCTTCTTTGAGAGGAGTGCCCAAATATTTGACCTTAGGGGTGCAAGGTTCAATCATGAACCAAAGAGTGTCTATTTTTATTGACAGTGGGGCAACCCACAACTTTATTAATGCTCACCTTGTGCATAGGAGAGGGATCTCCACTGACTCTTTTGATGGGTTCTCTGTTTTGGTTCCGGGAGATAGAACTATGCAGTGCATGCAGTATGTTCCATCACTTTCTGTGACTATGGGAACCTACACCTTGGAGAGTTGAAATACTAGACACCAACATCATCTTGGGTGTCCAGTGGTTGATTACCTTGGGGAAAGTCACCACTGATTGGAAGGCCTTGTATATGGAATGGGTGGACTTGAAGAGTGGGAAACAACAAATCATTGAAGGCATGCACACCTACCCTTCACCTGATGTTTCCACTCAAACAACAGAGATGTAATTGCGTAGTGGGCACAAAGACCTCATAGTTCCTTCTCTCATGTTTATGAGAATGTTGCAAGGAACATTCCTACCTCATGGCAAGCCACTTGGAATGCCATTGGATTCTGATCATGTGGGGAAAGCCTCACAAAGTGCTGGAGCAATGGAGGAGAAAGCCACAAGAGCTATGGGAGGAAGAAAAGGGGAGGATCAACCTTCCCACAAATAATTTTGGCATGTGTAATGCCAAAGAAAAAATTAGCAACAAGGCAAGCACCACCATAGATGCATTAGCAGCGATGTCCTTGTTGAGCTGTGTAGATCCATATTGGAGGTCTCCATATTGGAGGTCTCAACTCCTTGTGGAATACTCCAAAGATCTGCACACCGGGATGATATTAGATGGCATGAAGCAAGGAGGAGGCTATTTGGTCCATGAAGGGGTCATCTATCATCTTGGTAAAGTATTCTTGTCTCAAGCCTCCAAGCTTAAGCAAGAGATACTACAAAGAGCACACAAAGAGTTCCCCGCCTATATGCAATCAGCAAATATCTACTCCCTAATCATGAGGAGTTTTGATTGGGAGGGTATGAAGGAAGAACTGCATCAACACTATGATTGGGAGGAACTACATCAGCACTTACAAGAGTGAAATAGTTATGAGGAGATGGGGCAGTAAAAGGATCCTATGCAGGAGACATTTCAGCCATCTCTTCCTTCTCTTAAAAGAGGAGAAATGCCCATGCCTAACTTCATGTGTGTGGGAGACTTGAATGGTAAATAAAATGATCTTATGGAGCATGTTTATTTTGCTGATTTTGCACATTCTCTTACCATATGTATGCAGGCCATGACTCCTAAAAGGAGTGATATTACATTCAAATCTCATGGCATTGATGAGGCCAATATATATTTCAAATCTGGCCACTCCCTTGAGGTGCAAAGGGAGATTATCTATCATGATGGGTGCTTCCCAAAAGCACCTAACTTGGGTATCACTTTCAGCCATGCCAAAGTGACGCATTTAGCAAAGATGTGGTGGGAATACCACTTTCCAGAATCAGATTTACTCAAGACAAGGAGTGCATTGCATTGGTATCTTATGTGGGATTGTGACCCACCTCCTCAAGTGCACATTTCAGTTTGCATATATGTGATTTTTCTTCCATACATAGATGATATATTGGTATTGTTTATGTGTTTGTATGGGAAAAAAGTGGGCAGTGTATATGTACCACATGGGATGGAAATTTATCCTGTACTTCATGATACATGTTTTAGATATGACGTTGCTTCACCCATGTTTATTTCTGTTGAGTGTTACACTCCTGAAGGGATAGACGATGCACCTATCATGTTAGCATTGGAGGAGCAATTTTTGATGTATTGGCTTGTGAGAACTTTGTCCATGATTAAAACTTGATCCTTGATGGTTCCCTCAATGGAGAAGGAGAAGAAGTACAACTCTTGCCCTGTCAGTTTCTTAAGGACAAGCAACATTTTGGAGGGGAGGACTGTAATGTTCCCACTTAGCCTCAGCTAAGACGAATATTAAAATTTTGTTTTAATTTCTGTTTCATTAATAAATGAATAAAGGAAGACATGTAAAACTCCTAAAAAGTCTGAAAAAATAAATGCCCATGTGAAAAAGGACAAATCATGGCTATGTAAATAATCACTTGCAGGTGTGAAAGAGGTTTGAGCTAAATTTTGGGTCAACCTTAACCAAATCAATAGCGTTGTCTAGGTTTATTGCATCTCCCAAATGGACAACGCAGCTTTAAGGGAGCCTCTAATGTGAAAAGGGCTAACTCATCCAAGATGGTTTAGGTTTGCAAGAGCTTTCTCATCTTATAAAAGGAGAAGGAGGGCAGAAGAGGAGGTTTTTGATAAATGATATTTCTAAGTATTTCTCCGCTTACAAATACCATTCTCATGTTCGAGTGGAGGATTGTATTTGGAATTCCTGCAGAGTTTCACCTCTTCTTGATGATTCATGAGTGAAAGTTTGTTGAATGAACCACTATCGTGCTTGAGGCCAAGCTTCTACTTACATTGAAGCACTAATCCACGAGGGTGGTTTTATGTCTCCCCAGCAAGTGGTGATCTAGATCTCAGAGATCAGTGTATTTGAGAGCCTCTCTCCATTGAGTGTGGTCCTTTGATATCCTGGAAGAGTATCATTTCTTGTACTTCGATCTACAAATTCAAGAGTTTTCTCAGGTTCTTGAGCTACAACGTTGTCCCTGAAACTGTTATTTATGTATGAGGGTTGTTGGTTGTCTTTCTCATAGTTTAGATCAGAGATGTGTTGGCTTTGCCTTCCACTTGGTGATCCATAGATTGGCTTGTTGATCATGTTCTGTTGATTTGATCCATTTTAATGAAATGATATATTCAAAAGTTTACTACAAGAGTTTCCGCATCCTGCAACTGTTTCTCGATCTACTTATTCATGCATGCTTTTTTCAATATTCCAAGTGGATCTTGTAAGAAAAATTAGAGTTTCCAGATCTGATATAGATCAGTAATTTGTAACTTATATCTCAACCTCCCGAAAAATAATGTCAGAGAACCATTTCAGTCATACATGTGGCTTCCTTCTTTTCGAATATTTATTGTTGTATTGGCTATGATTTCACGATAATGAAAGGGATTTATCATAATGATTATTTTCTATTTTAATAATGAGATATCAGTCCTCTTGTTGATATCCACTTAACATTACTAAAATCGCTTCTCGAAGCAATGCTTGCATTGATCCAACCTTCCTTTTGGGTGCCCTTTTAGCTAGTCTACTTTTTGGGAGATCTATTTAATGTGCTTAAACTAATTTTTTTCTGATGAAATTCCATAAATAAGTCACATACAACATAAATGAGGGGAACCAAGCCCTGATCTATGTTATTTTTGCATATTTTTACTTATACAATGTTTTCCTTGAACACCTTGTTAAAGGTTCTAAAAAGGGGTTATTCCAAGTTCTATAGACAGAGTCTACAGTTGGCCAGGTATCCTCTGGATCTCATCCTTTCTTTGAAAGGTGACATATCTAGTAAATTCCTCAGTAGTCCATCTCTGAAATAGAATCTTGTGAATCCTAAAAAAGGATCATTACAAAAAATAATGCAGCAAATAGTTTCCACATTTTTATAAGAACAGTAGGAAGAAAATCCCAAACCCTCTGGGAACAGGATTCAGAATAGATCATAGATCTGAAGTAGAAGATCCAATCCTCAACAGGCATTCCAGCCAGAAAACAAAGTTTTATTTTTTCGGGGAAAACACTATAGGAAGGAAACTTTTTAAAAGATTACTAGATCCAAAGGAATTCCTCCATAATCTTGAATCTAAGACTCAAATGAGGAGCCGCAGGAGGAAGCACATCGATTAGACTTGACCAGAGAAGAACTCAAGGAAAGATGAAAGGAGCCAATACTTTCAAAATAGGAGCCAAAAAATGCCCAACCTAGAGGAATATTCTGCAGGGGAAGAACAGAGAAGCAACACCACTTGAATAGACAGAAAACAAGCCCAAACCTTATATTGTGGAGCAAATGAACAACATTCTAGAACTAAACATTAAGGCTGCAGCGATCGAGGAATATAGTTTTGCCTTCGAAACATAGGAAATAATATGCAGTTTTAATTGCTACTGGCCAAAACCAATGGAGCTTTTCCATTGGATTTTTACCAATTGGACCTTGGAATGTGATGTACACCTCTGTTCCAGGGGATAATTTATTGTTAATTTTCCATCACAAGAAGCCAGATACATCATACTTATAGTTGGTCCATGGTTCTGGGGGTCAACCAGAATTTTCATTGCTCCTTGGTTCCGTGATTTTGATGCCAATACGGTGGAGAGAACCAGAATGTTGGTTTGGGTCCAGCTATATAACCTCCTGCTACATTTCTAGAATGAAGGAGTTTTATAGGGTATCGGAAAAAATATGGGAGATATATTAAAACAGACATCCAGAGACTGGAGGAGAGAATATCTACTTTTTCACGAATTTGTGTAGAAGTGGATCTCGGCAAGGAGCTCCCCGAAAGTATCATTATGAAACACAGAAAACAAAAATGGTTGCAACATTTGGACTATGAGAACACAACGTTTAGGTGTAGAATATGCTGGAAAATAGGGCATCTACAAAACACTTCCCCAGATGAAACAAGGGATAATAAGAAGAAGAAGAAAATAGGGAAAGCATCTAAGGGACAGCAATTTCCCTCAGGAGGACCAGAGCCAAATTCAGAAGACGAAGGAGATATCCCAACCCAAAAGGAGGAAAAACAGAGAGCAAAGGAACAAGGAAACCATGAACAAGTATCACAAGAACCAATGGAAATAGACATGATGTCATATACAGTTAAGCCGACGACAGATCCCATGCATTCTTCTACTATACGTTCAGTATTGAAAAAAATATCACATGTGTCAGAAATCTCAGACTCTAAGAAAGAAAAATCCATGAGGAATGATGAGCTGGCTCTGTTTCCTTCTCCCCTCCATTCGAGGACATGGTAGATTGTGCAAAAGAGGAAGGGCAAGCGTGAAAATCCCATCCTTGCTGGAAATTTGTAAAATTATTTATGGTAGCCTCGCTACATTGACTAGTGTGTTTGAGCACACGAGCCCACTAGGCATCTCGAAATTCTTAAATGCATCTGCAAAATGTAACTTTCATTAATATTAATAGAAAATTTCTGATTTTTTCTCTAGAAAAATATATAGTATATATTCATTTTTGACTTAGCAAGTGTCAAAAAGGATAAAATCTCAATATGAATCTTTTTCTTAATGTGAAATTCCAAAGAAGGTTTTTTTATTCCTTTCAGAACTTGAAATATCTGGACTTATGATAGGTCTATGTTGGACACTAGGAAAATATAGAATTAAAATAGATCTATGGTAGTTCTTAATCACATATCTATACACTAGTGCAAAATGACTAATTAGTTATTAAAAAAATGACTAAATTTTGCATAAAAATAACCATTTTTCAATCGGTGACCAATAGTAGCTAATTTATAGTATCTTATAATGCGACCCACTTGTACTCATTTTTAACTTAGTCAATAATTGGTTATCTCAATTTTATTGTCTAGTAATATATTTATTCATAAATTTTTTCATTAATTTAGTCATTAGTTTAGCCATTAATTGCTACAATTAATCACCAAATACACAACAGAACATATTACTATATGATCACCTAAGAAAACCAATTAATGAAAAAAATGTTGGTCATATTATCAGAAAATGTAAATTAGCTACCAATAGTCATATATATTTATATATATGCAAATTTTAGTCATAATTTGAAATCAATTAATGACCAAAAAAATATGACTAAATTTCAGTCGTGTTATAAGATACTGTAAATTAGCTACTAATAGTTGAATATATGAAAATTTTAGTTGTCGTTTGCAATCACAAATTTATTATTTGCAGTAGTCATTTATCTTGTTTTGATAGTTTCACATTCATTATATAAATGACGTATTAAGTAACTTATAATCATTTCATTTACTTTCATTAATAATCATTATAAAAAAACTAATTTAGTGGTTGTATATTCATGTTATTTGTGTTCATTATTGATTAATATAAATTACTAATTGAATAGTTTTATATTCATTGTATTTGTGTTCATTTTTAATCAACATAAATAAATTAGTATGATTTTGCGATTATATTTAAAAATACCATACAATATTCATGCTTATCTAATATGAAAAAATGTGAATTATGCAATCTCATAAGATGATAACAACACCAACAAATACAAATACAATCTTAAATAATTTCAACCGCAAATTTTATTAGATGAAATTCTAAGTATTGCAATATGAGTTTTCAACTAAATATTGATTGGGCTATAATTTACACATGAAATATTGTTTAATCACTTCGAAAAATTCCCATTGTATTTCCAATGAACTACACGTCTTTCCACATTTCAAATCATTCAATATATTTCTTCTAAAAGTTGTGTAACTGATAACATCCACAAATCGAGAGTCATGCTAAAGACTAGAAGCTCCATTCTTTGGATAGTCTAGGGCTAGAAGATGAATCCAAGGTGTCTGAACTACAACCAATATATATATATATATATATATATATATAATGTGACCTCATATGATTTTCTAATTAAAATATCTATTAAAACTCTTATCACTATTTGATATATAATGAGACTATAGGACTTCCTTTATAACACGTGGAAAAGTTCACAAAAACACTAAATACAATTTCTCCAATTAAACACTTTTCCAATGATTCTCCACAACAAAAATTAGAAAACATTGAGTTTTTCATATTCATGCTCGAGGTAGGACTTCATACACTTCATAACAACTTTTTATAAAAATATTGATATTTCAATGGAATGTTCAATCCAATTATTTAAAACAAGTAAATAAGTTCCTCTTTGACATGAGGAAAATGAAAGAAAATAAAAAGAACTAAATGAGATAACTTACAACCAAAAATTCCAAACTCTTCACTTTAAAAGTATTATGTAGAATTCTTGCCATTATAAATAAAAAGGTGAAATGTCCACTGCATGGTCACATTTGAAGCAATAATTAGACACAATGACTAAACCAACAATTTTGAAATGAAAATACAAACCTAATATAAATATGCATCTTACAACTTATAGCTAGAAGCACAGTTTACTTTTACGAGCTATGAAGTACGATTCCCTTATGTACAACAAATTCATATTATGCTTATCTGAATGTTGACACATTTGAATACATAAAAAAAAAATCTACTCCATTGTTATTTTTGTTTAGCCTATTTTACATATCCTTCATAATTTTGTGTCTTAGGGATTGTCCATTCTATATTTTTACTAGGTACAACATAAAATAAGGAATAACGAAAATATTCTTCAACCAAGAACCAAGAACAAAACCATACAATATTCAAATGCTACATGAAAAATATAGGAATTCAAGGCAAGAGGAATTTCCAAACCTTCTTTGAAAGTTAAAGGAAACATAACTTAAGATACCAAATGTTAAAAATTGTAGCAATTTGTATTAAGAAAGAAACCATGGTATTTGAAACCCGAGTCGAAGTCTTTCTAGGGAAAAGGAAAAATATTCTCTACATGAAAAGGAGGGACCTCAAGAAATTTATAACTAGAAAGCACGATTTTTCATGATTAATCTCCATGCTTGTGGAAGGTAGTTTTTGGGGCCTAATAAACCATGAATCTAGCTATTTCATCTTCCTTCTACTTATATAAGTTTGTGCACATGTGGTGGTATTTAGTGGGAATCATTTATGCTGGAACATGTGCTACAACCTTATTTTTCTCTATGATCCAAGAATATTTTGCGAAAAGGTCTCTTCTCATATGACCATTTAATTTATCTTTATTATGTCAGAAGTAGATACACTAAAATCCATCAATCATGAGAGGCAAGGAAGATGAAGTTTACCCTCAACATTTTCCATTGGGATTGTTCTTCATCCATTTAAAATGAGGGCCAAAAATTCCCCTGTCTATAGAAATTGGAGTGTTCAGATTTTAGAAATAGTGAATTTCATTCCCAAATTCCAATCATGTGATGTTGTTAGAACATGTTAAGGACCCTACACAAAAATTATTTAATTTTTCATTTCATGGATATATGGCATTCAACACAAAAAATAATGAAATAGATAAAGAAAAGAAAGAATGTTTAGAATGGTGGGTTATCAAACAGTTGCCAGACATTTGCTTCTTGGTGTTTTTTGGACCCCGGAGAGAGGTGTTGTGTCTTTAAAATAGGTCATTGAATATGGAGAGATCCATATTTTCTATGATGCACTAAAAAATATGGTTCAAACCCTCTCAAAGGCTCTCATTCATATCTGGAATTGGTAATACTCCAAGCTTTTCATTCCCAATTATAGCACGCTTAAATATTGAAGAAGTGAATAATACCATGTGAACCTCTCTTATGCCTTGGGATGATGCAAAAAAAATCACAAACATAAAATATAACAAGACTAGAGATTCTAGATTATTCCTCGGTACAATAACTAGACATCAAGAACATTCCTTTCAAGTGTATCGAGTCTAGAAACTATTTCGAGTATAGAAAACTTACCTGTTTATGCACAATATTCCAATATTTAACAAGCTCAAGCTATAGAGAAACCCCGTCCTAAAATATTTTCTGAAAAGGGCATGGTGGTTGAGAAGCCAAAATCATATTCCAAGATATTATTGGACTCCTATAAAAAGGATATTGCAGAGGCCTTGTGTAGTTGACTTCAATCTATTTTAAGCTCCGATGAACACCAAGAAAGAATATAAGTCACAGGACTCGTTACTTCAACTGTTACAAAATATAATTCTTATTAAATAACAATAGAATTTCCACCACATAAACATAAATGAAAAGATAAAAAAAAATTAGGGATGAATTCGAAAGCTTAATAGACCAGGTATAGCCTGTGTGGGGGGTCTTCACGATCCCTGTGGAAATAAGTTAGCCTATTATGCATCCATATTCTATCTGTTAGACATTTGGGAGGTTTTTCTGGCATATTTTCCAGTCTCATTTGCCTAGAATTTGTAATATGAAAGATTCGATGCATAAAATCCATCCAAACACCTTTGGAATGGGAGATCAAAGAGCTTCATTCAAGGTCTGTTTTCAATGGAAAAATTTAGTTTGGGCTATGGTTCTATGTTTTCGCATTTTTGGTCTCTGTAGGTGTTTCAATATTCAATTGTGTGTATCACTTATATATTTTATTTCCTTCTAGATTCAACATCCCTACTCTCCTGATATCGTCCCCTCAAGAACTTGTTGCACCCAAAACATACATGTTCAAATATGGAAGGTGGAGGTTTAGACAGGCTTCAGTGCATCATAAATTGGAGGAATCTCAATGGGAATTTTATGTGGCTCAAAGAAACCTACCCTCTTAGATCTTTGTAACTTATTCCTTACATTTGATTTCCCAAAAACATGGCAAGGCATCTCCTCAAAATAAGGTAAGGCATCTCCTCAAAATAAGGTAAGGCATTTCCTCAAAATATGGATTTTTTCCTTCGAAATTTTTTTTAGTGGTTTTGCAGTTTACAATTTCTCTCATATCTAGAAGGACTCAAAGTTCGTTTCACTCACCTATGTCGATCTATTAATTTTCCCTATAGTTGGATTCGGTTTGAATGGTGTTAGGCTACAAGGCTTGTTTCCTATTTTAATAGCATTAAGGCCTACTCCTCACACAGGAAAATTATTTTTCATAACAATTCCCCATACACTCTTTTGAATGCAACCTTACAGGAATCAGGGGTAGATTTGCTATGGGAAACAATGATGTTAAATAAATTTGGAGATTCTTACACAGTCACAAAGAGATCAATAAAGCCAATTGGACTACTCTGTGTTAGGTCCCCATGATTTGTTAGATTGGCAAGACCAATTGTACAAGGGTAACATCAAACCAGTCTTTGGAGTCCTAGGACCTAGCCTTCCTGGACTCAGAAATGGCTCTTTCTATGTTTGTGTAAAGGATGTGAACCTGATTAATTTTAGCGTTTTTATTTTAGGCTAGTTAAACAGTTTAGGGTTTTTTTATTTTTTTGGTTGTGTAGGTTGTCAAGCATAATAGATAGAGTGAGAGAGGTTTAAGCCAATGGGATATGGTGTCTATAAAAATGTCTTGGAAAGTTTAACAATAGGTCAGGGGTGTATCACAGGGCAAGTCTAACACAGTCAAATGGATTTAAAGGCTTTGTGTGAGTGAGGTGAACATCAAATTGTGAACATAGTAGATGCAAACGGGTAGTTAATAATCCTTCAATAAATACCTTCACAAGAATGGTATTTAAGATTACTAAGCATGAAGAAATAATCAAATACAAGGAATACCAATAACTTCTTTAACTAAACCCTAGCAAGTAGGCATTAAGACAACAATATAGTTGTAAGTATGAATCGTAATTCCAAGTGTGCGAAAAAAGACCACTTTAGCTGCGCATAACAAACAGCCCTAAAAGAAAAATATGGCCACCAATATCTTCAGATCTGCAATTAGTTGATCAAGATAAATGTTTCAAAAATCTAGATCTATGCATCAAAAGACATTAAGCAGTAGATAAAACAAGATTTACTCCATGCATCCAATAGCCAAGACAAGAATATGTTGAATGAATTTTGTATTAATGACACCTGGGAGGAAAACACAGAAGGGTGTTACCAATTCTCCTCAATGGGATGGGTTCTTGTAAGTCCTCATCACTTTAGATCTAAAATTCCTCTCTCTTGATGGTGTAGAAAACCCATACAAAAATGGTAGAAAAATATGACTATAATGGTGGATCAAAGTCAGACCAAAAGTATAGATCCACAGTGATCTTTAGGCAAAAAAATGTGGTAAATGAATGGGAAAACCTTCTATTTATAACAAAATATTGAGTTAGTCTAGATCTTGGTGCATAGTTAAAATATTATTAACCAAATCAAGATCCAACTTTTATGGAATATTTTATTATATTTGTTGGAGGGAAAAGGAATTTGACTTGGGTCAAATCCCTTTATTTGTAAATAATAAATAAATAAATGATTTATTTATCATTTTAAGGGTGTGGTTGAGTAATAATGAAATAAATAATGATTTATTTAATTATTTATGGGTGATTTAGTCATATTCGACAAAGAATATTATTTAAATAAGGTTTAAATAATTATTCTTAGGAAATAATAAGATAGATAATGACTTGTCTAATTAATTTCCTTGTTTTGAGTTAAATATAACCAGGAATATTAATTAAAATGTTGTAACTAATTATTCCTTGAGGAAGATCAAACAAATGTAGATTTATTTAATATTTCCTCATGGGGTTTCTTGTTTAGACCATAAACAACTTTATTTTTCATAGTGAATGCAATTTTACTTAGGGTAAAATTGGTCTTACATGGTGTACTTGAGTCCATCTAATAATAATAGGTTATATGACCAAAACATGGTGTAAGAGGTTTCCCCCAAGCGTGCGAGCATTAGGAGCTAATCATATGATTGAAGTATGTTGTAAGAACTCAATCACTAGACACTGAAGGGGAAGTAAAAGAGAGAGAAGTATAAGGTATACCAAAGTGATGAAAGGAATATACCTTGAGGAGGTGAGACTTACAGGTGCGAAAAGTCTCTTTTATGAGTTAGTACCTATGCTATAGGCAACAGGTGAGGCATACCTATCCCCGCCAACACAAAGTACAAAGAATAAGGCATCCTCTAAACAAGGGACTGAAAAATATAGTACATGTTGGCATAAACATGAGCCAGATAAATAACATGATAATGAATCCCACATACATATTGTGCCTGGGATAACAGCCAAGACTTGTATAATAATATCTGAGTACATGAGATATAAATACAACCTAGATGCCCCTGTAAATAGGAAAGGGCTCTGAAAATCTGACTGATACATGCAATAAAAAAGGTGCTACAAGCAGTTGAGGCCAACATCATCAAATCTATGAAGTTGCATCAAAGGCTGCAATGAACTGGTCATCCAAGCATGTGGGGGGTTACATGTAGGGCCACCCCCTCATGAGGGCTAAGACATCTCACACACACCCGGGAATCACTGATATCAATTGCTGCATCACTGGACCATCAAGTATACGGATCTCGATCATGCTAAAAGGAGCTATAGCTGAGAAACAATCAAGTCAAAGGGAAATAAGGAGTCCCTTTGCCTAATCTGAGGCACCAAACAAGAGTGGAAGCTGGAACCAAGGTACACTACCCTCTAGACCTATTTTCTGAAATGAATGAGATGATGTCGACAGAAGGAGTTCTGCCATAGGTGAGGCAATAAGGGATCCTCAACTAAGGCACGAGAGAAAATAGTAGAGCGACTAACAGAATGACACTAGGAATGATGATGAAATGGGGGGTACTAAGTAGTAGATGGACGACTTCCCTTGTTAGAGAATAAAGGGCATGGATGACCTGGCAGCGACTGGCATAATATCATGAGGGATAGGGTATAGTGGGGCTAAAGGTCATAATGTGTGACATCAGAGAGGAACTGAGCAATCAAGGATGGAGGACTATAACGGGATACAAAGGGACTCGGGATAAAATCCATGAATGCAATGATGACTCAACTTGGATGCTCTAAACAAGGGTGACTCAATAGTGCTACCACACAGAAAAAAGGCCCAATGGAGACTATAAAAACATGAGTACAAGATGGTAACTCACGACGAAAGTTGACATGAGCGTGGACAAGTATGGAGGCAAAGTGGTGCCCCCAGTACGAGTGTTGCAAGTGAAGAAATTCAATTTTGAGGAGGGGTGAAATGACGCTTCTTGGATAAAATGTGTCCTGGTGAAGTATCATATCACTAAAAACTAAAAGATACCTATTTGAGGGCTCGATGAGAGCTTTGCAACAATACAGAAGGTTCATAAAACGGAGCTACGGTTTGGCCGCAACAGGAGAAAGACAAATCAGGGGTTTATCTTTTAATAAGCATTTTCCCTCCAAATTCACTCATTTGCATGTGGAGCTGTGGTGAATGTAGAGAGGAGAGAAGGCCCTAAATCTTGCGGCTATTATAGCAGACAAACTGACCGTTAGAATCGATATTCGTCAGTTTCAGGTAAGAGGCCTAACCCTACTCTTTCATTTCAGTGGATTGAAAGTTCAGTTTAGGTCCCCAGGGCTCAGAAGCAGACCCCTGCTCCTCTTCATGATTGGGTCACACTTTTTGGGGCAAAACGTGCGACTTGGGTATCAGGTTTTGGACAAAAAACTATGACCTATCATAGGTTTGGGCCTGAAAAGTGCGACCTGTCAGGGAGGGGTTTTTTTGTGCTTTTTTTCGTCTGAGCACTGGGGTTTTATGTTGAGATACAATATTTCCTATCTGTACACTGAAAAATATTGTGGCTTCATGCAGATATGGTAGAATTACAGATCAACTAGGCAGAGAGGGACCTAGGCACATTACGGTCGGAGATCCGGGAGGATAAGGGTGTCCACAGTGAATTAGCCAGGTTAGGGGCTCTGAAGTTTGTGGAGAACCCTCTGATGAGAGCTGGAGAGCATGTACTGGCCCGGATTGTCAGCTATTGGGATCTAGACCATGAGGTCTTTATAGTGCAAGGGCACTAGATTGTGTTGACGGTCCAGGATATACATTTCCTGACTGGTCTTCCATCACTTGGGATGGTCGGGAATACGTAGCTAGTGTTACCGCGAGAGAGAAACATCATGGAATTTGTAGAGTGCCATTGTCGACCAGGTCTCCAATTCAAGGGGACTCGGATACCCATCGAGGATCTAGAGAGGTTAGAGACACGTGCTGTAGCTGTAGCGGTGTTGCGGATCCTGGGAAACTAGGCACTCAACCACATCACTGGAGGGCAGATGATGCTTGTGGAGAGTGTGTTGGGTGTGACCTACTATGGGTGGGCCCAGATGATGATGTCATTGTTGAAACGATAGTTGTCTCTATGTAAGCTGCAAGTGAACCATGTTTGTGCATATGGTATAGTTTTGTGCTTGCTCTTCTTTGAGAAGATCCCTACACTTCGACCTCATATATATCTCCAAGATGGGGGCCTAAGTGAGCCTAGGATGCGCTAGTGGGGTGACTAATATATAGAGGAGAAGGTGGGGCAGTCAGATGGGTGTTCTAACCCACGTTTTTTGCGCATTCGGATCAAATTCCATTGTACATAGACGACTATCCATATAGTGGGATGAGTTATTTTGGGGACCCAGCATTTCCACTACCTCCTGGTCGAGTATGGGGGCCTGATGGTAAGTGAAAAATTGCTAATCATTTTATGTGAATTTTAAAGCTTCAGAATATTGTATATGGTACTGATTCTTCCACTTTTGGTATGTAAATATAGCATCGGTAAAATCGGTCGGGTATATGGGACGTTCTGTAGTATCAGGAGCTAGAGGACCTAGTGGATTGAGGGCACAACAAAATGAGGATGCAACAGCCCTCCTGGAGGACATCCGTCATAGATGTAAGAGGCTTCTGACCGTTGTTTCGAAGTGTGGCTGGCAAGACTTAGAGGACCAATACATCAAGTCATGTACTGGTCTACCCTCATAGTGGCGAGGGGTCATGCGGTGCATAGCGATGGATGGACAGGGGATGCGTAATCTACGCGTTGCGGGGGTAGAGCCATTGGCTTGGGATTATCTAGATAATGATTATTGTGTAGGGGTAGGTGGTGCCCCCAGTTTTGATTTTTTGTAACATGCTATGGGCATGTCATATGTATCAGAGTTGATGGACTCTAAAACATTTATAGGACACAAATTATGGCTATGCATCGTTTTGATATTTTTATGTTATTGTCTTGTGTTAAATGCGTGTGCTAAATTCCAATATTGAGTATGGTTTGCAATGCTATCTACATAGTGATTTTTTCCTCTAGGTACATGACTGAATGTAATGATTTCAAATTCACGCATCAAAAGCTTCACTCGTAAATATATTCTAAAAAGGATAGGATTATGCACATGATACACACCATTCAATTGCATTAAAAGAAGCAGGGAATCTAAACGAACATGAAGGTGGAGGATGTGATGCGAAATGACATCGTCTAATAAACGTCGCACTGCATCATATTCGGCCTGATTATTGATAGCAATACCAATGCATACACCGTTCAAGAGAACAGGGGAGTGCAAGGGGGTAAAGATGGCCCAACCTGCCGAGGCTAGATTCCTGGAGTAGCGACTTGCACCATTAGCAAAACCGATATAAGGTGTGGATGGGAGATCCATATGAAAGGTGTCACAAGAAAATAAATGGAAGGATGATAAACAATGCTGGAAACCTGAGCGCAAAGTATAAATCGAATGCACTCCGCGGGAGGGAGTGATCTGGGTAGGATGTCTACTACTCACATGTCGACGGTGAGGTGGAATACGGGAGCTACCGGAGGTGTAGCTTGTGCTGATATCACGAAATTCACCATAGGCATGGATGGTGCCATCCCGTTTATGGGTGGAAAATATGAAGTCAGGGGTGGACATGGCTTCCATGATGTCATTATCACAATAGAAGATGGAGTGATAGGAGGAAGGGAGACCACATGACGTGGCGAAGCTACCTAACTCGTCATCATGAGAAGAAAGGTTCACATGTGCATAGTAATGGGGGATGACATAAGAAAAAGCAGATAAGGGATCTACTGATGTTAAGCCCAGGGTGATCGCTGAAGGGAGGTCAAGCGAAAAAATAGGGGAATATTCAGAGGGAGCTTCCACCGAGGGTCTCATGGATGATGATAGGTAAAGGATGGTGGCTGCAGGCTCCCTCATCTCGACATCAGGAGGGGGAATGTCAATGGGAGTAGGTAATTCCTCAGTCTGGCTTATAGCATACTGCGCAAGTACGGGAGAGGTCGATTAGTTTTGTTCAATCTCGAACTCCCGAACTACCTCTAAAGAGGCGTGGTAATGCATAAGGCGGGGACAATGGTGGGAATAATGGCCATGGAGATCACATAGAGCACAAGGTTGGTTGGTGTGAATAGTTTTAGGATTATTGGCTTCAGTCGAAGAAGAAACATAGGCTTTAGGGACCGTACACTCAAGGAATGCAACTTTAACCAAGGGCTTCATACGGGGTAGTTTAGGACAGTTATGGGTGGCATGGACAACAACATCACCCAAAGCATAGATCTTTATGAGTGGGGGAGGTGAAGGGTCTGTCAGGGTGGCTTTGTCCTTGGAGGCCCTATTGTGAGCTTTTCCCTTCTTACCCCAAGTGGTCGCAACAGGAGGTGGTTCCTGTTGAGGTGGTTGAGTCATTGTTGCAACAGGAGAAGTCATGGGGACCGGTTGAACTAGGGTCAAAGCAAGATAAGGTTTGGGTTGACCAGACGGGGTAGTGGCTGAAGGATCAAGGTACCAGACAGGAATCCCAAGGGTCAAATTAGGAAGAGAGAGGGTGGCCATGACAGGTTCCGTATATACTCCTGGTGGGGGAGCTAGGAACGGTATCTGACCGGAGGGGTAATGGCCAGGCGGGACAACTCCTAAATGGTTAAGGCCTGGAGGAACCATTCCAGGAGGGTAAAGAGGCTTAGGGATACAAGCTGAAGGACCAAGAGGAGGAGGCTCAGAAGGCTTAATCGAAGGGCTAGGAGTAGGCTGCGGAGGGCGAGGAGGCTGCCGACTAGCCGAGGCGAGCTGCTTGAGGGCAGCCCGAGATGATTGCATCATGCAAACATTTGATGAGATGGGATCAGAGACAAGAGGAGGAAGACCAGGGAATGTACCAAGCAATGAGGAATATTTTTAGACTCTGGGTGACACACTGGTCAAAGGATCGATGATTTTCTTATTGGCCACTAAAGAGATAGTGGACTCACGGAAGGTCTGAGACTTCGATTTGTAATATGGAAACTGGTCAATGGTGACTACTTTCCGTTATGAGGGAAGGACATCTTGCGGTGAACCGCAAATGGGACAGAAGACATCGCATAGTTGTAGCTACGACCCAATAGAATGTTGTAATCTAAGGGGGCATCTATTACTTCTACGTCAACAAAAACAATCTTGCACACAAGAGTAATAGGACAATTGCGGAATAGGCCAATGGGCTCAGAGGCGTGGCCATCCCACGCTCGGAGAGTGATCGTGGAAGGAGCCAACTAAGGTGATCTGATTTGCTTCCAAACCGAAGCAGACATCACACAAGTGGATGCCCCCTCACCAATGATGCATCGGGAAACATTGGCGTTCTGGATCTTGACTGGGATTTGGAAGACGACGGAAGCAGGGAGATGAGGATGTTCTGACTGGTCAACATCAAAGACAATAAATCGATCATCGAAAGGATCTACATCACCCATGGAAGATAGTAGATCATTTCGTTATGAAGGGCGTGACTGGAGGAGTTCTAGAGTTGAAATGGCCGCAGGGGATTGTACCAAATCATCTACTATGCTATATGAAAGGGAAGCTTTGCCAGAAGCAGCATTTCAGTGTAGTGGTCCCTTAGGGATCTTGGTATGAACCTTTGCCTTAGGCTGAGGGATCTTGAAGGGACCATTAGGTGTCGAAAGAGGCTCTGTAGAGACCGAAGGAGGCAGATCAGGGACAGATGTAGCGGGAGGCTTGTTGTACTGACGTGACCGAGTCTGAAGATTGATGTCTACTATTAGAGGTTGATCAGAGTTCATCATGATAATATCATAATCGGAGGTACCAAATGGAAGCGGTTGATTGGCCACTTGACCTTCAGGTGGTTGGGTAGCCACAAATCCTTGCTGAGGGAAAGGATTAGTAAGGATAGCCAACTGACTAGGCGCAGCACTAGGGGGGGACAGAAGGGGAGGCTTGTTGTCCTTGCAATGTTTCTTGAGACTCCCACATCTGCCACATCTGTGGTAAAATAGGACAATCATGTGTGTAATGACCATAAACACCACAAGAAGAACAGGGCTTGTTCGTGTGAACATGCCTGTCCTGCTTGGGCTGAGTGCCCTGTTGCTGGTTCGTAGTGTTAGGAGAATTACCTTGAGGATTAGGTCCAGGATTACTAGGAGCAGATTGATTTTGAGTGCCTTTCCTCTTCTTTTTAGAGGGAGGAGGATTAGTCACGCCTTGTTGTGCATACAGATGCCCCTAAGGGGGTAGTGGTTACTGTTTCGGGGGTTGAGAAGTCAAGGGAGGAGGTGGTGCTAATGCTAGAGGAGCTAGAACATCCGACTGTGGATACAGATAATAAGGAGGTTGGGTAACAGTGTGGTAAACAAGAGGTTGGGAAAAAAGAGGAGGCATGCTGTATCCTAGATATGTGCTATTAGTGGGGGGGAGTGCAGGAGGTGCTGGCCCCCCCTTGAGGAAATCCATAGCCCATGGGAGGTTGAGCATATGGATTAGAGAGAGCTCCAACGATACCGTCGGCGGCGTGAGATGCCCCCGGTGAGTTGGCACCACTGGGTCTGGGAAGATCAGGTAGAATGGTATAAACATAACCCAACTAAGCATAGATCAGGTCATATTTTAACGCAATTTGGATAGTTCCTTCTTCGGTTTGAGGAAAGTGTGATGCGACATATTTCCTGATAGGTGGCAAGAGAGATATAAGGAACCAGTCCATGTAGACACGGTCTTCGAAGGTAGGGGATCGACATAGTTTTTTTCTTCTCCACCATTCCTGGACATGGTCGGATAGGTGGGTCGTAGATGATTGATGGAAAGAAATCAAGAGTTTGGTACCAATGTCATAACGAAGGGGAAGCTTGAAGTAATACAGATATTCCTAGGAAAGATTCTCAAAGGTGGTATGAGAGGAAGGTGCCTAATCAACATACCACTTAGAAGCTTCACTAGTAAGCATACGTTGGAACAATCGAAGATGGATAGAGTCATTGGTAATGGAGTTAGACAAACACCACATGTGGAAAGATCGAACGTGATTTGTAGGATCCTCTCCAGCAAGGCCTTCAAACTTGGCGATGTCGGAAGGGAGCTAAGTCAGCATAGCAGGCCAACTAGCATCATGGTGTATAGGGTCAATTATGAACTGGTCAAAATCGGGAAGGCTGAGGCCTTCCATGAAGGGGAGCAAGGGCGCAGCTGGGGTAGTGTCCGTTGCATTCCCACTAGTGGTATTCCCAGCATGAGGTCCAGGGTTACCACCATCACTAGGTCCTGAACTAGACATGGTGAAGGTGACAAGGGAAGAACCAAAGGTAGAACGAGAAAGAGAACCCAAAGAACCAGAAGAAGAGTCGGAGTGCGGACTCAGAGGAGGAATAACTCGAATCCTACGCGGAGGAGTAAGTCTTCCTACCAGAAACTGAGGATGAAGGTAAACAAGTCTCTGCAATAAACACCTTGGTGGCACAAAGGAAAAAGAGACTGAAATGGGCAAGAGAGGTGCAGGATCAACTGATTACAATTTCAAAACAAGGGCAGAGAGGTGCCGGGTCAATTGATTTCAATGTTTTAGAGTATTTTCTTGGCAGTGTTAACCAAGCCCTTTTTTTCTTAGGGTGTGTGTGCAAAGTGTGTAAATTTTAATTTTTAAACCTAGATGTTTGTAGAGAAAAAGAAAAAGTGCGCTATGTAACTGAAAATAAACCTGCAGATAACAGTATATGAAATTGAAATAACAGTAAATAAATAGTTAATAATGCAATAATCTTAACCAAGGAGGCGGGCCTCTCAATAGGCAGTCTGTAGGTAGGAAAAAAAATATTCAAAACACACCAAAATAGCTAATTGATCCAAGGTCGGGAGGGACAAGGATCTAAAGGTCAAAATCTGCTAGAAAGTGGTGCAGAAAACAACAACAAATTAAAGGAAGAATTGTTATAAATGAGGTGGCAAAAGGCTATATCCTCAAGGGAAATGGAGTGAACCCTAGAGGAAAACCCAAACAAAGCTAAATGAGGTGATTTATATGGATAACAAGCCAATCCAAAGTGGATCTGAAGGTGAGGTATTAGATATGAAAAATGGCTGAACGCTCTGAAAATTTCAGACAACCTGTAGCAGCTAAAAATATTCCACAAAGTGTGGAGGGTACTGAAGCCCTAGGGGGCTAGGTTCCCACTTATTTGAGTAAAAAATAACAAGTACAGGTCCAAAACGGGTAGATACGAAGGACAAACAACCTTGAACAGAGGCCCAGACAAACCCAGAAAACTTTCAGAAAAACTCCCGCAAAAAATCCAGGTCGTTGTTTCTGACCTATTTTCATCAAAGGTCACAGTTTTTGGGCTGATTCCCATTTCCTGAAGCTCCAGGTCACAGGTTTTGGGCCAAAAAGTGCGACCTGCACTTTCGGCACCTTCAGTGGTATATTTTAGAAAAAGGTGTCGTCTCAGCTCCGGTTGATGTCTGTCACCTGCGCAATAGGTCTGAAAACACACAGAAGTTAGAATTTTTATCATTTTAAGGCTTTATAGGTTAAACACAACATCAAGAAAAGAAAAAACAAGAGGCTGAAGAGAAATCCTAGGGTTTTAAGCAGCTGGATATGTAAGGATAAAAAAAACGACATCGGTCGTAATCGCAAACCCATGTGGAGTCGCTAGTTGTTAGTATGAATCTTAATTCCAAGTGTGCGAAAAAAGATCACTTTAGATGCGCATAACAAACAACCCTAACAGAAAAATATGGCTTCCAATATCTTCATATATGCAGTTATTTGATCAAGAAAAATGATGCAAAAATCTAGATCTATGCATCAAAAGAGATTAAGCAGTAGATAAAACAAGATTTACTCCATGCATCCAATAGACAAGAAAATAATATGTTGAATGAATTTTGTATTAATGGCACCTGGGAGGAAAAAAACGAAGGGTGTTTCTAGTTCTCCTTAATGGGATGGGTTCTTGTAAGTCCTCAACACTTCAGATCTAAAATTCCTCTCTCTTGATGGTATAGAAAAACTAGACAAAAATGGTAGCAAAATATGACTATGATGGTGGATCAAAGTCAGACCAAAAGTATAGATCCAGAGTGATTATTAGGCAACAAAAGGTGGTAAATGAATGGGAAAACCCTTCTATTTATAAAAAAATTTCGAGTTATTCTAGATCTTGGTGCATAATTAAAATATTATTAACCAAATCAACATCCAACTTTTATGGAATATTTTATTATATTTGTTGGAGGGAAAAGGAATTCGACTTGGGTCAAATCCCTTTATTTGTAAATAATAAATAAATAAATGATTTATTTATCATTTTAAGGATGTGATTCAGTAATAATGAAATAAATAATGATTTATTTAATTATTTATGGGTGATTTAGTCATATTCAAGAAAGAATATTATTTAAAAAAAGTTTAAATAATTATTCTTAGGAAATAATAAGATAGATAATGATTTATCAAATTAATTTCCATGTTTTGGGTTAAATATAACTATGAATATTAATTAAACTATTGTTTAACTAATTATTCTTTGAGAAAGATCAAACAAAAGCAGATTTATTTAATATTTCCTCATGGGGTTTAGACCATAAACAACTTAATAAAGGTGGTTTACTAAGTTATTTTTCATACTGAATACAATTTTACTTAGGGTAAAATTGGTCTTACATGGTGTACTTGGGTCCATCTAATAATAATAGGTTAGATGACCAAAAAATGGTGTAACACTAGTGAACTATAGAAGGCAAGAAACTTGTAAATCATCTAGTGATTTCACCTTCAAACTAATAAAACATTTAAGATAAACACATAACAAAGATCAAAGAAGAGGGAACTCCTAACTTCATTAATCAAGCTATAAAGACCTTCAACGCAACTATTTAGGATAAACAAAAGGACATGGAAAATCATAGGCCTATTTAGCTAAACCTAATAAGTAATACTTCAAAGTAAAATACCTTTAAAAAAAATGATTAAGTAATATCAAAGAGCAGGGATAACCATAAAACTACTTTGATATTAGCTTTATCAAATCATTTTTAAGATAAACAAGAATAAGTGGGTTTAGAGAGCAACTACGAATTCTCTAAACTAACCTAGCAAAGGAAAACATAGAAGCAGTAGAGAACAAATAGAGATAAGGTGCCTTAAACAACATTTCTTAGGCTAAAGCTTTTGTCCTACTACAATAGAAATATGGAACAAAATGATAACATGAGAAAACAAGAACTAAATAAGGAACACATCACCATTAACTATGCTCATGAATCTTGCAAGTGACCCTTCTCCATTGTCAAGCAAGTCAAGCCATCCACAAAAACCAAAGCCAATTTCTCTTTAATCTCAAAGTCTATGTATTACTCTCAATAATCATCCAACATGTAAAATGAGTCCTCAATGTTGTATTTAACAAGCAAGGAGAAAAAAAACTCTAACTAGGGTTCCCAAAATGTCATAAATACATCATAAATGCCAAACTTGTCCATTAAGACCATGCAAGGCCCAAGGCACGAAATATCTAAGGAAATAAATAAAAAATAACTTCTAACACCTAACTTTGCAGTGATTTTCCCAAAAAACCTCAAAATATATATTTTCATAAATTTGTGTCTTTTCTTAACTTTGCAGGCAAGGGTGCAACATTGAGGTCCAAGGGCACACCGCCTGCACCGGAAAAAAGGTCACCTTGCAGCTGAATTTGGAAAGCCTTGCCGGTGCCAAAATGAGCTCTGTGATACCGCGTTGGAAAGCTTGTCGACTCTACTTTCCAAAACTGCCTTTATTTTTCTATTTGGTGTCCATTTTCCTATCCAAAAACCAAATATCCCAATACTTCTCAGAGCACAGTGCCAACCCCGAAAATAGGGCTTAATGGTGCATTTTTGCATGTTTTTGACCCTTTCGGAGGACCAAATATGCTCCAAATGAACTAAAATTTTGTGTGTGTGATGTACTTGGAAAGATAAACCCAAAAATGTAAACCAATTATCAATAAAGTTCCCCAAAAAAGAGCGCAGATCCAGGGGTGCTGCGTCCTTGGAACTTTAAATCAGTCAAAAACCAAAATTTCCAAAAACTTGCCAAAATTTGAAATTATCTTCCTCATGGTGTTTGGGATGTCTGTAGGGAAGCATCAGCTAGGATCTAAAGGTTTTATTTTCTTTTTTCCTCCTTGAGGGCTTGAAGTTTAGCAAGGGCTCTTTTGAGCTTGGCCCTTGCAATTTTATTTCTTAAGGCGTAGTGCTTTGCCATTTTCTTCTGAAGGCCAAGGTCTCTTTGTGTCTTTTCCAGCAGATCCTCCAAGTGTGTATTAGCCCTCTCTAACAAAGGTTCCCGATCATACTCTATCTCCATGGAAAGCAGCTCACTTGGAGTGAGCTGCTCTCCCAATGTTGTTTCTTGCTCCCTCTCCTTGGCTAAGGCCTTCCTTAAGCCCATTGTTCTTGGCCTCCCTCACCACTACCACTATCACCTTCCCTTGACATTTTTATCACTCTGTTTTGAACAAAACCCTAGGACTGCAAAATAAAAATGAGATGAAGGGATGGAATATGGTTGTCTTTGTAAGTGAATGATATGGATGGGTGAGTAAGGGTAGTGATATAGGAATATGAGTGAGAAGAAAAACTCAAGGACAACCTCAACTACTTGTTACAATTCTTCTTTGAAAACAACTTGCACTGTTGGTAAATGAGATGAGGGGGGGCATGAAATGTCAATGTTTTGCAGCATAAGGGACTGATAATTATAGTAAGCTTTGATGGATGTCCAATCTCAAACCAATGCAACCACCGCAATTTACCCCTGTTTTGAGAGATATTTCCTTGTTTGCAAATGAGGGACGCTTAATCAGTTTTTTTAAACATGAAACTTAGGTTTTCACCTTATGGTTTTCAATTTCTCTTAATTTCAAACCATAAAAATTCTCTGAGGAAGGTAAGGCATCCACTTACCATTTAGAATTTCTTGCAAACCCTTGGTGGCAGCCTGAAGATGTTTTTGAGCTGATTTGAGGGTTTGCAGATGTAGGAGGCCCTCCTAGTGAAACGCGCAACACCCAGGTCACAGGTGAGTTGGGTCGGGCAAAGGTGTAGCGCTTTGTGCCAGGCACACAATGCCAAAGTCTTTTTGCCAAGCCTATCAGGTGAATCGGGTAAACGCGTAGCGCGTTTCCAGGAGCATAGCGCCATATCACATGTGCATAGTGCCGAAGAAATTTGCACGGGGAAAATTCCCATGGGTGCAACACCCTACTCCAGTTACACAGTGCCAACCTGAACGCGCAGCTTCTCAACACTTAGCCAATTTTTGGTTTGAAAACTCTAAATTCTTCACTCTTGAGCATATGTAACTCTTTTGCATGGGAACAATGAGTCAAATGAAAAACAAAATGACCCTTTATATGCCTAGGATTTAAATTTAATCTTTTCAAACCTATTTTCTAATGTCTAAAACCTTTTTCATTTCTTTCCCAAATGCTCTTTTGACCTTTTTCTATAGGTGACTAAAACATTGATTTGTATTTTTGTTTGTAGGTTGCTGGACTGGTGATACTTTCTTTTTTTTGACCTTGAAAACTTGACATATTTTTTTTTGACATGGCAGCAACCTTAAAATCATATTTTCTTCCTCCTTAGGGCTCAATCATCATGTTCTTCATCTTTTGACAATTGTTACTTTGTAGGTGACTGGAATGATAATTTGACTCTCTTTTCACTCATACTCTTTACTTTCTCCTTTTGCAGGTTTTCTTTGAGTCAACAAGTTGGCTTCTCTTGGCTCATTGATTTCCTTTTAACACTTTTGCTGGCAGGTGACTGAGATGGTGAATTTTTACCTTCTTGTTGATCCTTTTGTCTTGAAAAGCTCATTAACACACCTATGGGAAGATTTCTCATAGAAACACCTTTCAAACCCTCTTTTCCCTATACCATGGAATTAAAAATTATTCCCTTTACCTTCTGTTGGGGTTCCTATGTTTTGGTAGATTTGGAAATACCAAAAGATAAGACAACATCAAACCACTTTGGGGCCCTAGGATCTAGCCCTCCTGGACCCAGAGAGGGATCTCTCCAATAGAAAAAAGAATGATATATCTCGAAAGCTTAAATGAGATGTTAGGCTAGGTATGAAGCACAAAGGGGGGTTTAAAATGATTTGGTTGGTTGGTTGCTGAGTTGGTCATGAGATCATGGACTGAGAAAGTGATGGGAGGAAAGGAAAAAAACAGCAGGATGCTTCAGCCAAGAGGATAGGTCAAGAAAGTGCCTCCATTGGGCTATGGAGTCATGAAAGGAGAATTACTTGCAACAACTAGCCAAGTCTTTCAAAGGGCAAGTCATCTACACTAGAGGATCTTTTAGATAGATGATGGGGTGGAACATTAAGGATTGAAAGTGAGAGAAGGAAAGCAGCCTAATTTCTATCTATAGATCAGGCCAGAGGTCATTTAACTCCAAACCTGCTTCGACATACTCAAAGGAAGCTTTCAAAGAAGGGACGAAGGGGCAGCTTATAGATCGGACCAGAGGTCATTTAACTCCAGGTCAGCTTTAGCATGCTCCAAAGGAAAAATAGAGATAATTTTAACAAAGAGATCTTAGAAAGGCTAGCTGGTCCCACAAGGATCCTAGTGGATAGGGCTAACTCTAATCCCCAGTGTTCCCAAATCTTCCAGCTTAAACCCAACAAGAACATCTAAGGACAAATTCATTTAATCCATACATCAGCTAGCAGGCAATGACATCTACTACACTGGTTAAATTAACTGAAATCAACCCTTAGACAACACATTAAGCAAAAAAAATCTAAGGCAAGGAGAGCAGAAGCATAGGGTGCCTAACAAGGGAAAATCCTATGCCAGATTTCCGATGCAAGCTAGTAGAACAATGAACAACATGAAATGTAATAGACAAAGTAAGAAAAACATCACCAATAGTAATAGACTAGGATCCTGTGAAATGTGCTTGATTAATGATGCAAAACCAGTCATATACACTGAGCTCAATGGTTGTTACAATCCCAACTTCTCTTCCCAGCCTATTACAATGCAAGCTACTCTACTACTCCATCCAAGACTATTCTAATAGTCCAAAATGAATCCCTCTAACAGCAACGGCAACAGCCAAACAACAACCTTTACATTATGTTCTCGGGAATTCTTATAGGAGGAGTGAGAACAGGAATAGATGAACAATTAAATGAGCCTCATTAAGACAGTAAGGCAGAAGTGTTCACGCCCATACCACTTAATGGAAATCAGAATTCACTGTGTGTACTCTGTAGGCTGTTTGGGAACCTCTGTCGGGTTGATTTTGGACTCTGATATGCTCTTTGTAGTCCTCTCAGTTTCTTGGACTCTGTGGTAGCTTTCCGAATAAATGAACTGAATGAAAGTCTGCGGCCCCTCCAGGCCTCATAACTGCAATCTGATAGTCTTTAAGAAGCTCCTGCCATTGTCTTAACTTTCCAGGTCTCAAGGGGCACGGAGGGCACAGTGGGAATGGTGTACTTCTGAGAGAAAAGTACTCTGCTGATATTTAACACGAATAAGACTCAACAGTGTGATTTTGGTCTTCAAACTTTGTCTTTCCTTTGAATTTTAGGGTCAAACTTCAATTATAAAAATAACAACCATAAACCCCCTTTGAATCTCTTTTGCTGGTCCGCCGGCGAACGTTGAAACGACCTCTCTATGTTATCTGCATGATGAAGTAATCCTGTTACATGCCCAGGCAGTGATGGCGGAGACATGTTGTGGAGGCCCGGGGAAACAATGGCAGAACAGTGAAAATAGCAGCAATGATGAAGAATGGCGGAAGAAATGGTGATAACTGTAAAACCCAAGGGTTCAACATTTGAGGGAAATACAAAGGAAATAGTGGAAAAAAACAATGAAGCGGGAGGGAAATATAGTACGAGGTGGGACCATATGGAAATCGCAATCGCGAATTGGAGCGAGGCAGAGAGTTGACACATTTCGAAGGTTCCGATTGAAATTGAGGGTGGGATGCGATTGAAGCATGGCTGTTAGATCTGGTGGAGGGATGGATGGCTCAGATGTGGTCGGGGGATCGCAATCGCAAGGAGCAAGGAGAAGACGCGACGGAAAATGTGATTACGATTAGGCGGGGAGTGGGATTGAGCACTGGCCGTTGGATCTGGGGACCAGATCTGATCCAGGTGGAATAATCAGGTACAAGTATAGGTGGCCTGAGTAAAAGGCTCAAAAATCAAAGTGTTTGGATTGTTCTCGAACCAAGTTCATGATGTAGATCTCATAATTCTGAATCCAACAGCGTAGACGGCACTCAATTCTGAGTCCGTATGAAGAAGTTATAAGCGGTCAAAGTTCCAGGTTGACTTGGTGACTGGGTAGCCTTACAGAGGATAGAAATTGGACTTTTTCTGGCCACCGGATTCCGGCAAGCTCAGGCCAGATTCCGGGAAAAATTGTGGCCTGTTTAAAATGACTCCTATGGTCAAATTTCGGATTTTTCAAAATGTCCGTTCTGTTTTATATTAAACAAAAAATATTTAAAAAAAAGGGGTGGCAGGCCACCACCCCCGCCACCCCACTCGACCACATGGCACCAAATATGGGCCGGCGGGAATCGAACCCGCCCGGCCACGTGGGCCGGCCCGATCCACGGGCGGCCCAACCAACACATAACAAAAACAGCCATCGGATATATAACATAACGGTTATGTGTTAATGTTCAACCCATATATATAACACATGAAACCGTGATATGGAGGTGGTTGGGGGCGGGCCGCCCAATGCGGGTCCGGCCCCCCAAAAAAATATTATATTTTTTTTCAAAAACAAAATTATGCCGACTATGGAGAGGCAGGATTTGACCCCCCGACCTCTCCTCAACCACATCTATTTTTTCACCAACGTGCCAACGGTGTGACTTGTAAAGTCCGCCCACGAAAATGTATTTAAACTCGTCTTTTTACAAGTGCGCCAAGGCCATGGAGGAGTGGGAGAGTGCGCATGCAGTCCGAGGTTTTAATATTTTTTAATGCAGGTCATGTGGAACCATGAGCCCATAAAGAGGCAGGCGGAACCCTGATTGAGGCTCAATTTTCAGGAGGGAAAAATTCCGACTTTGTCCAAATGGGACAAATTTTATGTCGTTTCAGCACTACTCAGCGCCACGAGTCTGATGGCATGCTCAGTTTCTGCATCTGAGTTTTCGATTTCTCAGCCACTTTTGGAAGTGTGTTATGCCGGTGTCGGATTTGCACATGTGAGCAATCGTTTTCCACTTTCTCGACGCCACAAGATTGATGGTGTTTTCAGATTCTGCCGCAGAGCTGCTCAGCCTTCAAAAAATGGCAGCATGAGGTATATGATGTGTATTCCATGTACTTCTTCATTTATTTCTCGTTGAGATGCATTATGTCTTGCAGATCCCGGTTGATACATGAGTCGTGGGATCTTGCTTTATGTTGTTTTGATGTACTTTCAGCTATGGATTTGTGTCATGTATGAGCCCCTTTTATGCCACATTGGCGGGATGCTCTTATTTGCTATGTGTATTGTTGAGATCCCTTGTTTGCCAGAATTGGCGGGATACTCTTATTTGCTACATGTCAGCTATGGTCATACTGATAAGAGTCTTTCTTTATGTATGAGAGTTCTGCAGTGGAACATCTCTTAAAGAAGTCAAGCCACTCCTGCGTGAGGGCAATTTTTCCTTGTATGTCATAGGAAAGCACATCCATGTACATCTTTTTCAAACAACACATAATGCAGCAGCCTACACCATCTTGACACCGAGGCCCGGAGATGTAGTCCCTCCTGGACGAACTCCGTCATCAAACGACGTGTTCTCATGATTGCTGATCTTGTTCATTTATGTTCCTCTTATTTACAGCTACAGTTGTTCATTTAAGTTCTTTAACGTCTTTAATTAAATGCAATTATATTTATCAGCTGAATTAAAAGGTCTTGGTTAAGGGTATCAAGATTTTACCCTGGATCAAGTGGTATCGGAGCAGGTATTCTTGCTGATTGGATTGCAGGGCGTGAACATTGGACGTTTGTTGAGTTGAGCCATGGAGAATGTGAAGGACATGTATGAAACCATGCTCTGGGTGTCCGAGAAAGCAGACATACTGTACGAGGCTTACGAAAAACAAGCAGCAGAGAACGAAGAATTGAAGACCCTCCTACACACAGAGGAGGAGGAAAAACAACAGTTGCAGCTTCAGTTGCAAGCCACAACAGAAGCGTTGGAAGATTGGAAGCGCAACAATGAAATTCTGCAAGCAGATCATGATGCCTTGAAGGCATTCCTACATGAAGAGAAGGAGGAGAAGCAGCAGTTGCAGCTTCAGTTGCAAGCCACGACAGAGGCGTGGGAAGATTTGAAACGCAACAATGAAACTCTTTAGAGAGATCATGATGCCTTAAAAGAATTCCTACAGAAAGAGAAGGAGGAGATGCAGCAGATACAGCTTCAGCTACAAGCCGTGTCAGAGGTAGTGACTAAAGTGAAGCGCGACAAAGGCGTACAACAACTTTCTTCATCTGTTTCGCCATCAACACCTAAGGTAAACAGTGTTGATTTTTCTTCAGTTTCTTCACATGATGTCATTTCAGTTGGAAGTGTGGAGATACCAATCACAGGTACCGGCATGAGGCTCCTCACAAAAATGGGGTACAGAGGAGGAGGACTTGGCATTCGTGGCCAAGGCATCACCGAACCATTGGAGGTTGTGCAACGACCTCGTTATGCAGGTTTGGGGTACAGTGGTGAAGGATGTTTGAAGGACATCAAGGGCAAACAGATACTGATGAACTCTCCAAGGAAGAAGAATGATAGGGACACTTCACCATCGTTCCACGGCAGTGCACGTTGCAGTGAAGGAACCGAGATGAGCTCCCATCATCATGATGGCACCGGAGACCACCGCAGAAGGTATACTAAGTCTCATTATTCCAGAGTGCATTTTAATTACAAGAATGTTGATAACCACGGTCGTAAAATATGGCATCGTAAAACTTGTTATTTTTGTGGTTTAAATAACCATGTGATTTCTAAGTGCTGGAAGAGGATGGCAGCACAAAGGAGGAAGAGGCACGAAAAGCCTTCTCCCCAACATGAAAAGAAATCAGTTAAGCAGGTTTGGAGGAAAAAGAAATTTTGCACCCATTGCGATCGAAGTGGCCACCAAAGAGCCACATGCTGGAAACTTCATCCAGAGCAACGCCGTAAAGCCAAAGAGCCCGTGCATACACCAGTCGAAAGAGCTGATCGACAAGCAAGTTCGCCACAGGGAAATGATCCACTCGTTTTAATAAATGAGAAGTGGTTCTTCTAGATTGTTTTTTTTCTAGAGATGTTAAGCTTGTCATGGCCACACTTGTAAGTCATTTGTCGCATTTTTATTATGAAAGTGATGATGTGTTTCCATCACTCGTTTAAGCGACCATGATATTGTTTTTGGCCTTGTTTTATGAGTCGAGTGTTAGATCTCTTTCATGTAAAAGTGATGATATGTTTCCATCACTTCGAGACGTGACGATTATGTTTTTGGTCATGTGTTATGAGTCGTCTGATGCATTTCTTTCATGTAAAAGTGATGGGGAGTCTTTCCATCACTTCGAAATGCGACGATGAGGTTTGGTCTTGTAATTTTGTTGATGTATGATTTCCATTTTGCTGTAAACTTGACCACTGAGTACATGTTATAAAATCGTGGCAAGTATGGAAACATCTGGGTCATTATTGGTCACATTGAGAATGTAATGTTCGTTGCAGCTTTAGGCAGGTGTTGGCATTTTGATTCTGAAGTACGTGAGGTGAAGGAGTCTTCATGGGATGTGCCTTTTCAGACATTTGCATTTCAGCAGTTGCAGGTGTTGGCTTTGCATCTCGATTCCGAAGTACGTGAGGTGAAGGAGTCTTCATGGGATGTGCCTTTTCAGACATTTGCATTTCAGCAGTTGCAGGTGTTGGTTTTGCATCTTGATTCCGAAGTACGCCAGGTGAAGGAGTCATGTGGGGATGTGCCTTTTAACAACATTTGCAGACAGTTGATGATAGGTAAAGCTTAATGCTTTTGGAGGACCAAAAGCTCCTCAGTGGGGAGGATTGATCCAGGTGGAATAACCAGGTACAAGTACAGGTGGCCTGAGTAAAAGGCTCAAAAATCAAGGTGTTTGGATTGTTCTCGAACCAAGTTCATGATGTAGATCTCGTAATTCTAAATCCAACGGCGCAGACGGCACTCAATTCTGAGTCCGTATGAAGAAGTTATAAGCGGTCAAAGTTCCAGGTTGACTTGGTGACTGGGCAGCCTTAAAGAGGACACAAATTGGAATTTTTCCGGCCACCGGATTCCGGCAAGCTCAGGCCAGATTCTGGGTGAAATTGTGGCCTATTTAAAATGACTCCTATGGTCAAATTTCGGATTTTTCAAAATTTCCGTTCTATTTTATATTAAACAAAAATTATTTAAAAAAAAGGGGTGGCAGGCCACCACCCCCGCCACCCCACTCGACCACATGGCACCAAATATGGGCCGGCGGGAATCGAACCCACCCAGCCACGTGGGCCGGCCCGATCCACGGGTGGCCCAACCAACACATAACAAAAACAACCATCGGATATATAACATAATGGTTATGTGTTAATGTTCAACCCATATATATAATACATGAAACCGTGATATGGAGGTGGTTGGGGGTGGGCCGCCCAATGCAGGTCCGGCCCCCCAAAATAATATTATATTTTTTTTCAAAAACAAAAGTATGCCGAATATGGAGAGGCGGGATTTGACCCCCCGACCTCTCCTCAACCACATCTATTTTTTCACCAACGTGCCAACGATGTGACTTGTAAAGTCCGCCCACGAAAATGTATTTAAACTCGTCTTTTTACAAGTGCGCCAAGGCCATGGAGGAGCGGGAGAGCGCGCACGCAGTCCGAGGTTTTAATATTTTTTAATGCAGGTCATGTGGAACCATGAGCCTAGAAAGAGGCAGGCGGAACCCTGATTGAGGCTCAATTTTCAGGAGGGCAAAATTTCGACTTTGTCCAAATGAGACAAATTTTATGTCATTTCAGCACTACTAAGCGCCACGAGTCTGATGGCGTGCTCAGTTTCTGCATCTGAGTTTTCGATTTCTCAGCCACTTTTGGAATTGGGTTATGCCGATGTCGGATTTGCACATGTGAGCAGTCGTTTTCCACTTTCTCGACGCCACAAGATTGATGGTGTTTTCAGATTCTGTCGCAGAGCTGCTTAGCCTTCAACAAATGGCAGCATGAGGTATATGATGCGTATTCCATGTACTTCTTCATTTATTTCTCGTTGAGATGCATTATGTCTTGCAGATCCCGGTTGATACATGAGTCGTGGGATCTTGCTTTATGTTGTTTTTGATGTACTTTCAGCTATGGATTTGTGTCATGTATGAGCCCCTTTTATGCCACATTGGCGGGATGCTCTTATTTTCTATGTGTATTGTTGAGATCCCTTGTTTGCCAGGATTGGCAGGATACTCTTATTTGCTACATGTCAGCTATGGTCATACTGATAGGAGTCTTTCTTTATGTATGAGAGTTCTGCAGTAGAACATCTCTTAAAGAAGTCAAGCCACTCCTGCGTGAGGGCAATTTATTCCTTGTATGTCATAGGAAAGCACATCCATGTACATCTTTTCAAACAACACATAATGCAGCGGCCTACACCATCTTGACACCGAGGCCCGGAGATGTAGTCCCTCCTGGACGAACTCCGTCATCAAACAACGTGTTCTCATGATTGCTGATCTTGTTCATTTATGTTCCTCTTATTTACAGCTATAGTTGTTCATTTAAGTTCTTTAACGTCTTTAATTAAATGCAATTCTATTTATCAGCTGAATTAAAAGGTCTTGGTTAAGGGTATCAAGATTTTACCCTGGATCAAGATCAACGGCTCACACTCAATCGGAGGGAACAAGCGATTTCGCGGATCGGAGGAAAGGGACCCATAACAATCGCAAGTCGGGAGCAGAAGGAAATCGCAATCAGAGGGGACCAGGGGTGACGCACAATAGAACTTCCGATTGCGATTGGGAAGGACAAGCGATAGCCGTTGGATCGACGGAGAGATGGACGACTAAGAATGAATCGGGTAGTCGCAATCGGAGGAGGGACAGGGGTGTCACATTAAGAAGTTTCGATTGCGATCGGTGGAGGGGGTGCGATTGTGTGATCAACGCTAAGCTGTCAGATCTGGTGGAGGGACGGACGGCTGAGATGAAATCGGGAGGCGGCGGGATCGGGAATCGAAAGACGGGACTTGTGATCAATTGGATATCGGAGGGAAAGGCTTGCGATTGATTGGAAGGAAAAGCATAAGTGTTGCGATTTGAACTGTATTTGCGATTGCGATTGGCATGTGAAGGGGGTTAATATATAATAAAGAACTTTATAATAAATTTCTATAATATGTAAGGCGGGGATGGAAAAGGGGAAGTGGTTAAGGGGCAAACTATAATAAACGTTAATATTGTTTATTATAAAGTATTTTATGGGTATGGTTGGGGAAGTGGTTAAAATCGCATATGTACTAAAGTGATTTATAATGCGATTTATGATCGGAAGAAAAAGGGTGGGAAGAGGGGTTTAGCCCTATTGCAAAGTTAGAAAGTGGGTTTTGGGCCCATTTAATGTGATTAAACGGTTAGGAAGAGGAAACGATAGAGGAATAAGGGGGGGAAATGGCCAACAAAGGGTAGGGGAAGAAATTAAAGGGGGTTTTGGGGGAATTTGCAAGGTAAGAAAAGGAATAGAGGGGAGAAAAAGTAGAGGCTAAGTGGAGGGTGAAATGGGAGGAAAAAGAGGGGCCTTTGGGCATTCTTCTTCATAACAGAGAGGCTTTATCATGGCAATCAGCAGAGGGGATTTTATCAAAGGACAAAAGGCACACGTAGACTTCAAGGATGATGTGTTTTCAAGGGAAATGCATTCCTTGAAGGCTCAACAACATCTTAGCCCCCTGTTTTCTTGTCAAAAATTTATGGGGGGCTAACATTGGCTCCACACGGGGATGGCTTCTTCTTGAAGGAGTCAAGAATCCAGAGAATGATCTTTGGTGTAGGCCAGATGCCTGCTGCTTGGCACATCCCTTTCTTCCTTTGCTCAGCTGCCACTAACCATGAAGACATTAAATCAGCAGTAACATTCTCCCATATGTCTACCTACCCACACTAAAGTCCTAACATTTTTCTTCTGGGTGCACTTGGACTTGTAGACCCTTTACATCATCAATTTTTACAAACAAGAAAATAAGCCTATTCTACTTCTACCCTTATTACTCCATGAGACCAGATTAGACTATTGGTCTCATGTGTTTCTCTACGTAATCTAATATCTGCTAGGATTAAACTGTCTAGCAGATTTCTTCTCTACATTCTAAGACAGAAATTGAAAAATAGTCAAGCTAGGATTAGATTGTCTGACTTGCTGGAATTTGCAGAGATTAAAAACAACTAACTACATGCTCACAGACTGAGCTTTATTTCAGACTTCCTACCTACCCTACTCTAACTAGAAATCTCTGATGCTATAGGTGATACAATAATGCCAATGCAGCCAGTCAAGTAATACCAAAAAAGGATATGAACACTAACTTCCCATCAGAGACGATCATAGGATGCTCTGCATGAGGATCTTCAAAACTGGGGCCACCAGCCATGGACACCAATTCTAATGTATTTGGCTCTTGCAGAAGATTGTTCCACTGCATCTTCAGTGTGGCTCATGAAAACCAGATCCTCTTCTTTTTGTATTTTGAAGAGCAGCAGAATCTCTTCATTTTTAGGGGGCGGGAGACCTTCCAAAAATGCTTTGGGGTTTCTGAACTCGTATGATCTTTCTTGTGAGTTCAAAAGCTCGAGCTCAACTTCATACCTCTCAACCACCAAATCTAGAAACAATTTTTTTAGCACAGGTTGGGTATCGAGTTGTGAGATGATAGGGACAATATTTGGAAGGTCCTCCCATTCAATTTCTGCCAGTACACTTGCTATTCCATACCGAAACTCTGCTATGAGGCTTGGATGTATTTTTGTAAATTTTTCAGAGTCTTCCATAAGTGAAGTGACTGGATATTTGGCATGGATGATGTTGTACTGTGACATGGTCTCCCAGTGGAGTCTTGGGAACACACAAATAACCAGCGGCCTACTGATCACCAGTGGAGTCTTATATCATTTAGGAATTTTGGAGTCGCCAGGTGGATGATTTAAAATTTACTGTCCACCACAGTGGTTTACCAACTCAAGTCTGATTGGTCTATTCCCCAGCGGAGTCGCCATTATTTTGGGGTTCCTATGTTTTGGCAGATTTGGCATTACCAAAAGATAAGACAACATCAAACCACTTTGGGGCCCTAGGATCTAGCCCTCCTGGACCCGAAGAGGGATCTCTCCAATAGAAAAAAGAATGAGATATCTCGAAAGCTCAAATGAGATGTTAGGCTAGGTATGAAGCACAAAGGGGGATTTAAAATGATTTGGTTGGTTGGTTGCTGAGTTGGTCATGAGATCATGGACTGAGGAAGTGATGGGAGGAAAGGAAAAAAACAGCAGGATGCTTCAGCCAAGAGGATAGGTCAAGAAAGTGCCATCCATTGGGCTATGGAGTCATGAAAGGAGAATTACTTGCAACAGCTAGGCAAGGCTTTCAAAGGGAAAGTCATCTACACTAGAGGATCTTTTAGATAGATGATGGAGTGGAACATTAAGGATTGAAAGTGAGAGAAGGAAAGCAACCTAATTTCTATCTGTAGATCAGGCCAGAGGTCATTTAATTCCAGACCTGCTTGGACATACTCAAAGGAAGCTTTCAAAGAAGGGACGAAGGGGCAGCTTATAGATCGGACCAGAGGTCATTTAACTCCAGGTCAGCTTTAGCATGCTCCAAAGGAAAAACAGAGATAAGTTTAACAAAGATATCTTAGAAAGGCTAGCTGGTCACACAAGGATCCTAGTGGACAGGGCTAACTCTAATCCCCAGTGTTCCCAAATCTTCCAGCTTAAACCCAACAAGAACATCTAAGGACAGATTCATTTAATCCATACATCGGCCCGATGGAGCAATGTATCTACTACTGTGATTTAAATTAGCGAAAATCAACCTTGAACAACACATTAAGAAGAAAACATCTAAGGCAAGGAGAGCAAAAGCATAGGGTGCCTAACAAGGGAAAATCCTATGCCAGATTTCTGATGCAAGCCAGTAGAACAATGAACAACATGAAATGTAATAGAAAAAGTAAGAAAAACATCACCAATAGTAATAGACCAGGATCCTGTGAAATGTGCTTGATTAATGATGCAAAACCAGTCATATACACTGAGCTCAATGGCTGTTACAATCCCAACTTCTCCTCCCAACCTATTACATTACAAGCTACTCTGCTACTCCCTCCCAAGACTGTTCTAACAGTCCAAAATGAATCCCTCTAACAGCAACGACAACAGCCGAACAACAACCTTTACATTATGTTCTCGGGAATTCTTATAGGAGAAGTGAAAAAAGGAATAGATGAACAATTAAATGAGCCTCATTAAGACAGTAAGGCGGAACTGTTCATGCCCATACCACTTAATGGCAATCAGCATTCGCTGTGTGTACTCTGTAGGTCATTTGGGAACCTCTGTCAGGTCGATTTTGGCCTCTGATATGCTCTTTGTAGTCCTCTCGGCTGCTTGGACTCTGTGGTAGCTTTCCAAATAAATGAACTGAATGAAAGTTCACGGCCCCTCCATGCCTCATAACTGCAATCTGACAGTCTTTTAAGAAGCTCCTGCCATTGTCTTAACTTTCCTAGGCTCAAGGAGCACGAAGGGCACAGTGGGAATGGTGTACTTCTGAGAGAAAAGTACTCTGCTGATATTTAACACGGATAAGACTCGACAGTGTGCTTTTGGTATTCAAATTGTGTCTTTCCTTTAAATTGCGGGGTCAAACTTCAATTATAACAATAACAAGCATAAACCCCCTTTGAATCTCTTCTGCTGGTCAGCTGGCGAACGCTGAAACAACCTCTCTATGTTATTTGCATGATGAAGTAATCCTGTTACAAGCCCAGGCAGTGATGGCAGAGACATGCTATGGAGGCCCGAGGAAACAGTGGCAGAACAGTGAAAACAACGGCAATGATGAAAAATGGCAGAATAAATGGTGATTAGTGTAAAACCAAAGGGTTCAAAATTTGGGGGAAATACAAAGGAAATAACGGAAAAAAACAATGAAGTAGGAGGGAAATATAGTACGAGGTGGGACCATATGGAAATCGCAATCGCGGATCGGAGCGGAGTGGAGAGTTGACATATTTCGGGGGTTCCGATTGCGATTGAGGGCGGGATGCGATTGAAGCATAGCCGTTAGATCTGGTAGAGGGATGGACGGCACAGATGTGGTCGGGGGATCGCAATCGTAAGGAGCAAGGGGAAGACGCGACAGAAAATGCGATTACGATTAGGCGGGGAGCGTGATTGAGCGCTGGCCGTTCGATCTGGGGACCAGATCAACGGATCACACTCAATAGGAGGGAACAAGCGATTGGGCGGATCAGAGGAAAGGGACCCATTGCAATCGCAAGTCAGGAGTGGAAGGCAATCGAAATTGGAGGGGTCCAGGGGGGATGCACAACAGAAGTTACGATTGCGATTGGGAAGGACAAGTGATATTCGGTGGATCGACGGAGAGATGGACGGCTAAGAACGAATCGGGCAGTCGCAATCGGAGGAGGGACAGGGGTGTCACATTTCAAAGTTCCGATTGCGATCGGTGGAGGGGGCACGATTGTGCGATCAGCGCTGAGCCATCGGATATGGCAGAGGGACAGACGGCTGAGATGAAATCGGGAGGCGGAGGGATCGGGAATCGAAAGACGGGACTTGCGATCAATCAGAGATCGGAGGGAAAGGCTTGCAATTGATCGGAAGGGAAAGCATAAGTGTTGCGATTTGAACACTCTTTGCGATTGCGATTGGCATGCGGCGGGGGTTAATATATAATAAAAAACTTTATAATAAAGTTCTATAATATGTAAAGCGGGGATGGAAAAGGGGAAGTGGTTAAGGGGCGGACTATAATAAATGTTAATATTGTTTATTATAAAGTCTTTTATGGGTATGGTTGGGGAAGTGGTTAAAATCGCATATGTACTAAAGTGATTTATAATGCGATTTATGATCAGAAGAAAAAGGGGGGGAAGAGGGGTTTAGCCCTATTGCAAAGTTAGAAAGTGGGTTTTGGGCCCATTTAATGTGATTAAATGGTTAGGGAGAGGAAACGATAGAGGAATAAGGGGGGAAAATGGCCAACAAAGGGTAGGGGAAGAAATTAAAGGGGATTTTGGGGGAATTTGCAAGGTAAGAAAAGGAATAGAGGGGAGACAAAGTAGAGGCTAAGTGGAGGGTGAAATGGGAGGAAAAAGAGGGGCCTTTGGGCATTCTTCTTCATAACAGAGAGGCTTTATCATGGCAATCAACAGAGGGGATTTTATCAAAGGACAGAAGGCACACGTAGACTTCAAGGATGATGTGTTTTCAAGGGAAATGCATTCCTTGAAGGCTCAACAACATCTTAGCCCCCTGTTTTCTTGTCAAAAATTTATGGGGGACTAACACCTTCTTTGGCCACTTTTGATTTGTAGGTGCCTATAAACACTAATTTTACCTTTCTTACTGATACTCAATATATCCTTGCTTTGTAGGTTTTTCTTGAGTTATTTTGGCAATCTTTGCGATGCTTGCACATATCAACACCTTCACAATCCTTCTTTCTGTTGTCATTATGTATTTGAACTCATGGTTTCACCTTCTCTAGACATTTTCCCAAATGCCTAGGTGTTTAGAATTCTTGAAAACAATTATTAGTGTTGTATTATAAGTTCTCTATAACCCTTTCAAGTTCATTCATTTATGTCTAGTTCACTTCACCTTTTTCCCTATTTCATCTATAATTTCTGAAAAAATTCTCTTCATGTTTGGTTTCTAGTGTACCTCTAGGTTATTTCTGCCATTTGTTTCATTGTTTGGCACTTTGCTGGGACAACAAAACCTTAGTTCTTCTTGAAACCAAACTACTTCCCCTCTCCTTGCTGCAAGGTGTCTTATTTTAGTAACATACCATTTTCCTTATCAATTTCCTTTGCTTATTGACCTCTTAACACTCCTACAGAAATCCCAAGCACATTTACCTTTTGTAGAACTTGAATTTGACAAGGTAGTCTTCTTTAGATATTTCCTGATCTTTCTCGGATAACCATATGCTGATCTTCTATTACATCTGAGCCAGCTTCTAGCACAGGAAAAGTAGTGCTTAAAACATCAATGATGACTTTACAACCTGTGAAAACCTAATGACCTAGTGGGAGGGTTCTTTGACCTGGTCTTTGATTGAAAATTGGCTTGGAGTCTTTAAGTATTAAAACTGAGTTTTGACAAGGTGGTGTATCGAAGATCAAAAATCCAATGTACTTGATTTATCTAAATATCCTACAGAGATAGTTTTGAGACCATCAATGCTTGAGGAACCTAGTGAACATGGGAAGGAATAAGCTGATTGGTAACCCTAGTTGTAAAGTGGTGTTATGGGCAAGGGAAAAAAAGAGTAATGAGGGTATAAGTGGGAAAATAGGATAGAGATGAGTGGCACAAGCCCATAAGTAGTCTATTAGGAATGGCATGGTGACCATGAAATGGAAAAATGGTATAATAGTGAAACATTTTCCATAAGGATAATGAAGGCAATGAGATTTCTAAAACTCACAATATTCAGGGAGTTTTGTTTTTAAAAATATAGAACCAATATTTAGTCATCTACCAGATACTAAAAATTATTGATGACTAACACTCTGATAATAATTTCCTAAAATCATTTATTCGGAAAAATTATGAACTACACACAATGCTAACGTAATGAGCATAAAATTTCCCCATAAAAAGGGATTGCATAGAACGTAAACAGAATGAAACGAACTGTGAAGCTTAATTTTCACTCAGCAAATGGAATCTCTCCATGCCCTGTAATAATCAAGGAACTAAGAAATCACTCTAATCTATTCCAAAGAAAGACAAAACAGTTCAACCTTGCAGCCCAAGGGAAATTGAAGGGCCAAGCACCCCTTAATTTGATAAAGGGTGAGGAAAGAAGTGCCCATTTATGCCTTCAGTGATGTATTTTTGGGTGGTATGTATTTTAGGTATCTATATAACAAATAAAATAATATAAGAAGAAACAAGATATAAATAGCTCAAAAAGTAACCTCAAATCTCAGATTGCCACCTCTCCTGATCCGCACAAGATCCAATACAATGTGAATCTACTACAATGAAAAATGGATCCATATCATTATATGATCAAGACAATCATACCAACACATTCATCTACATTATTGTTGAACAATCATCCTCAAAGGATGTGAAAGGTTTTGATACCCCACACTATGTTATAATTGTTAGTGATTAAACTCTACCATGATATTGATTATACATATATACATATATACCATATATGTATGCATAAAGATAAATAAAAACAAAGGGTAGATTAGGAAAAAATTCAAGCCCTTTTTCATGGGAAAATAACAATCTACCCCTATTGGCATGGCATTGGCTTCCAACTTGCAAACAACACAAAATTTGAGGTGCCTCAGGAGATCGAAGGAAATATTTCATCGTACTTGGTTTCTACCATTGTAGAAGGCAGGTAGGACCTATTTCATTCCAAAAATCCTTGTCACAGAACATAGTTATGATTTGGATGTCACAATATTTTCCATAACATAGTAGAAACCATTGGAGGAAGGGGCCTAATCAACATAGAGAAATGGCTAGACTCAAACAACAATGAATCCTAATAGTTAGCACAATTCACCTCTTGTGGGCACAATATCCTTTTTTTCCATGAAAGGATTGTTTGGAATGAACATGGTTTTTTAGATTTTAATTCATGTTATATAATGTTATTCAGGACTAGGAAAAAATTAAATAGGGGAAAAAACCAAAAAAATGATTTTAGTAAGTATTATTTACACAAGGATTGAACCAAATTTCATAATTGATATTTTTCTTGACATGGATTTGGGAACCTTACTCTATGTTGGCCCTCCTTCCATGTGTTGGGAGAAATCCAATTCTTCCTACACATCCCACTACCCAGGTTTATTTTACAAGTAATGATCTCTATAGACATATCATTTCATCAAGAGACAAATATGAAATTATAGCCACCTTGGAGATTGAAGAACTACATAAAAAATTTCATTAATATAGTAGTCATTGTCTCTAAAACTAAGCTTCATTAAAAACTATTGGTAAGGTACAAACCATAGTCATTATTTTGTTTTTCCCATCACCTCCAGTAGAAATTGCTTGTACTAAACCAAATGGTACACATGCCAACCCATCACCCTTGTGTTCCATCAATACTTATACTGATCTAAGATATTGTGGGACTTGAAAACCAATTACTGGTGGCACAACCACATCTATGATGAAGAGCAATGAATATTCCAAGAATTATTAAAATGAATTTCTTGTGAAGGCCTAGAAAGAAATGATAATAATCTATGTCCTTGAGAAGAACCATTACTTCTCTTAGGTGCTTGTGTGAATGGAATAAAATGTGATCCCCAATTACTAAATGGTAGTGGATGTAACATCAAAGAAGCAATATCCCTAGGTCCATTTGAATTTATTTCATTCGAACCCCCTTTCCAGATTCATTATTACATGATCTATTCTCTAAACCTACAACAAAATAGGTATTACTAGAAATACCCATCAACATGTTTCTTGAACTAGCTTATTCTTAATTAGAAGATAAACACTCCCTTGCACAAGAATTGGAGCTGGAAGCTTTCCAATTTTAGGCATATAATAACTTTAATTCCATTGAACTAAATGCAAACTCCTCTTTATACTAGATGACACATGAAACATATTGGGCCGACACTACCATTCCAACAAATATGACAGAGTACGCACCTCTATCATCTTTTCATCTACATTTGTTTACAAAAAAAAAATTATTTTCTCTATTTTAATTCATTTTCTTTATGATATGATTTCCATTCAATCTAGATAGACATACTATTCAAACTCTATAATTTTTTGAACTTGCTCATATCTTGGGTTTATGGGTTAAATATTTTTGCTAATTGGGCTATGGTCTAGTCGTAGGCTTGTGGGATTTTACCACAAATTTCCCATCTTCTATTCTTAGTGAATTCCTTTATGGACCCTACCCAATAATTCCAGGAGTGATATGTTCCAAAATTTTGACTGATCCTTGTCCAACGAAAAAATGGGTGGTCTTTGTTAAGAAAATATTTATTAATTTTGTTTGGATTTTTGAGACTGTTTTTGTCTATTTATTTTAGGAGAGAATGGTGATTCTGTTTTAAGGTCTTTAGGCCATTTTACCCACTCTAAAGGGTGTTTTCTTCTTTACATTAAGGAATATCTAGCTAAAATTATATTCTTGTATCCCAACACCTTACAAATCTCAAATACTCTCAAGATGCAAATGGAAGTACATAGAAGGTTGCACGAATAGCTGGAGGAAATATTTATATTTTGATTTTTTGGCTTCCATTATTTGTACATGATTTTACTATGTTGTTGTGAAGTATGAACTTTAAAAACTCACATTGATTTTGAGCCTTTTTTTTTAGCAGGTTCAAAGACACTTTTATGGTCATATAGAAGCATAAACCAGAGTAACTACCCAGCCCAAAAATAGGGATTTTTTATATATATTTTTAATGATTTTAATGGCATACGCAGAAAATTACATGTGGAGTAGCGTATACACGCGGAAAAGTCTGGGCATAACCGCGTATGGGGATTTAACACTGTTTTTTAGTGAATTTTGTCCAAGTCTGTAGGAATGGGTGCCCAAAGCCATAAAAGCAATCATGAATCATATGAAGGTGAGAAATGATGCTATAACAAGAAGAAAACAATCAACACCGTGAACAAAACATTACTGAAAATAACCCAAGTCATGGAAGTAGCTCTAGTAGTGACAACAGTTCAAGTGAAGAATGATGATCACTATGTTTGGATATTGAAAGAAATGCATTGTATTTTTTTGAATACTTGTCTGTGAAATTAGACATATTTTTTAATGTAATGAACATAGTGTCCCAATTGAAAGATAGAGGGATACCAATAATTATCCCATTTTGTATGACAAAGACTGTCTTATTCATATATATATATATATATATATATATATATATATATAGCATAAAATATGTTTTAATTTATTCTATTGCGTTCTCCTTTGTCGTTCTCAAATGCAAAAAAAAATATTTAATTCATATTAATATTGTTATAAGATATATGTGTTGACTTCTGGTGTGTTATCACTCAGTAATTTCTCAAGTTTAAAGGAATAACTCACCAAGGTAACCACAGACCAATTTTAAAACTCTAAGAACTTTCCTTCTTAGGGTTGTCAAAGGGCTCTCTCTTTAAGATTTAACCTTGTTTTAATTATATGATATTAGGTTAGTTATGATGTGAAAAATGGTTTGGTTTGCTTTCATGAGAAAAATCACTTAATGAGATGGATAGTGATAGATATGTTTGTCGATTGAGCTAAGGAGTCAAATGTCAAGCAGACGGGACTAGGATCAAGGTCAAAAAGTCAAATTTTTTCAGGGCAAGATAGATAAGTCATTGAAGATCTTGGAAGGCTAATTGGTGAAGTGGTTTGATCAGGATAAAGAGAAATCAAGGATTCTTTGATTTGGATAAGGAAGGAGTAGATAGAGGTCATTCAAAAGAGGGAGAAATTAAGGGTTCCCTACCTTGGAAATCAACAGAAAACATAGAAATGATAAATAGTTAAAGACATGGTGCTTTTAACAAATCCTGTAATAATATTCCTAGTTCATCATTCAAATTTAGAACAGATATATGGATGCATGTAAAACATAAGAAGATAAACAATGACAATATAAAGTACTTCACTTCAATGGCTCATCACATGAATCTTGAAATATGATGCTAGATGATTTGATCCAGTCTGCTACTTGAACTTGCTACAAAAAGCCTTCAGGGACAAAAATATTGACTATAGAAATATTTAGAAATTTATTCCACAATGATACTTCAAAGAGTGAAGTATTTATACAAATTATAAACTAAAATATCTTAAAAAATATCAATATTGGTTTACAAATATCTCAAACTGTATTACATAAATAGAACTTAATAAAAGGACACTCAAAACTAATGAATCTATTTGGAACTATTTTTATGGATTGATGGTGACAAAAGAAGATAATTTTGAATTTGATATCAAGTCTTATTTGATGATAAGGCTTCCAAGTCACTAACTGTTTCCTTGCTTTGTGCATTTTTCTCCAGAAATTCTTGCAAAATTACGGTCCAATGATACCTTTTTATATCTCAATATGAGATATCTATGTAAAAAGTGAAAGAGGTTATTGTAGAAAAATATGTTATTGAGATAAACCTCTCTCATGTTTCTAAACTTCCACTCCAGTTGTTCATAATAAGCTCCGCAAAACGATGTGTAAAACCGAATTTTGCACAATCTGAAAAATAGACTATGAAGATGTGCTTGTATCTCTCATTCTTTAATACCTATGTAAAACGTGAGATAGGTTTTTGTATATTGGCCTCTTAGGAACATAAAAATCCTCTTGTTTTGCAAAATTCATCTTGGATTGGCCACAATAGTTTCTACAAAACTAGGACTTAAATAAGAAATTTCTAGAAAATGTCTCTTCTTGCTCTGTTTTCATATTTTAAATTTTTTGTTCTTTTAACTGTTTTTAATTTTACTTTGGACAAAATTAATTTTTGTTGGTGGAAGTATTTTCATATCTTTTTAATCATTGCTGCCTCCATATTTACTTTTTCTATTTAATGTTGACTACTTTGTTTTTTCTGATTTGGCCTTCACTCTGACTTTTATCTTATACACTTTAACTCTGATACTCTTTGACTCTTCTGTTTTCAATGTCACTCCGAATTCTTATTTTTATTTTACCACTCATTGTGTAATTTCATCATTATAATCTCTCTCTGACTTTTATTTAATTCTTTCTTCATATACAAATTGTTTGTTGAATGAATTTGTTTGAATTAAAATCTGAGAATTTCGAGCAAACAAGTTTTTCAACTAGTATTGAAACTGTTGGCCCAATTTCATATTCTAAGAATAACTTGCAAAAATAAAAAAAAAATTGTTAATGAAACATAGGTTTGAAGGGAAGAAAATAGTGGCTTTATGGAATTGGAAATTTAGTGAAAGGAGATCTAGCCCTAGTAGGGGTTTTTTCTCAATTTTGCAGAGGTGTGGGCATAAGGGTAGAGATGGGTTCTGAACCTCAAATAGCTTAACACACGGGTGCGAGGCTATACTAGTTTACCACAAAGTAGAGTGAGTATGTTTTTTCGCAAATTACGTAGATATTACCACAATGCTTTGGGATTTTTATTGCATTGCTTTATTTCCTTTAGCGCAGAGTGGAACAGTGGCTTATCGTAGTAAAGAATGATTTTACGCATTTGTGCAGGGGAGAGCAAGTGGTTTATCGCAGGGGTGGAAAATGGTTAATGGTTTTGGGATGGAGGATATTACCACCGGTGGTTTCTCAAAGTTGAAAGGTGATAAATGGTTTTCGTTGAATCGATGCGATCCAACAATAAAATGATGTGTGGAGGAGAGATAAGGCGCTGAAACATCTTTTATCGCAAATCCAAATTTGTTTAACGACTACACCATTGAAATTGCGATATGAATTTTGGACTGTTGGACCAAGCGGAGCGAATGCAAACGGTTGAGATCAATTGGTGGAGTTGCGAGGTAAATGGGCTTTGGGCCTGGGGTTTTTAATGTGGCGGGGTTGATATAATATATTTAAACATAGTTTAAACATAAATTATAATGTATTAACAGGATAGGAAGGATATGGTAAATTACATAGAAAACAGGTGACATGAAGGTGTAAAGAAACCGTAGGGCAGGTGATATATATATATATATATATATATATATATATATATATATATAGATATCTATGGGGAAGAGGAATATGTCACGTGGGTTTTAAAATCATAGTTTAAACATTATTAAAGTGGGTTTTAGGATATTTTAATAAAATGAATCAATATAATTACAGGGGGGGGGAGGTCTCATAATGGAATTAATATATAAGTTAAGTGTAAATATGAAATGAATAAGCAGAAATACACAAAATTCACTAAGTAAAGTTTAAGTTAAGTGTTTGGGCGTGAATAGTGGTGGTCCCATTTTAAACATTTCACACTTAATACTTAGGATAATGCATTTTTGTGGGTTTTTTTGGGTATTTTTGTATGAAAGGGGAATTAGTCAAGGGGGTTTTACTTTTCCTAGATAAAAAGTGTTTTAAACTTAGGAAAATGGATTTTATTAGGGTAAAATGAATGATGAAGGGGAAGGGTTTTTAATGAAGGGGATTCCAATACTTTAGTGCCAATCAGTCACTAAGCCGTGCATCCAGTCACACCAAAAGTCGGAGAAATGCTCTGAGCCTTTATGACTGGAGGATTTAGTACTGGAATACATTATGGGGATGGAAACTAGTAATATGCCAAATGATATTTATCCATGCCTTGTGAAACTGCTTGTTCCTACCCATTTGCTACCCTAACATTTTTTCTTCATTTATATGGGTGCATTTGAGCTTGAAAACCCTTATTCATTTTTCTTTTAAAATGGGAAACTATCTAATTCTAACCTTATTTCATCCAAGCACTTAGATTAAACTGTTGAGCTCCTTATTATTATCTATTTTAACTATTTATTTTCCAAGTTTAGACTGTTTGGCTAGATCTTTATTCTCTATCTAACAACATGAAATTTAAAGCATGAGAGTTCAATTTTAAGTTGTTCGACCCTCATGGATTGTGGCATTTAGGACAAGCTGCAAACAATATTATTTGTAGAAGTAAACTAAAGTAGTGGAATTTAAACTTGCAACACTTTCATGATCTATTTTTTATGGGGTTCATATTTAATATTCTTTTAATCTTTGTTTCTTTTTTTCCTTTGATTGTTCTTTTAGGACATACCCTCTTTTCATTTTTTAATTTGGGAATACATTTGCAGAAAGAAAAGGCATGTACAATATTTCAAGATTTTAATAGAGTCAATTCAAAATTATGAATCCTATATTTATAGGACCCTGACAAAGTCTTCACATGGGGATGGAATCTCCTGGTGAGATGTCAAGGACACCATCACCTAGTAGCCTAATCCTTCAAGCCAATCCCAAACATGCATATGTTGTGACTGAAAACTGAATTGAATTTACACCTTTTTCTGCAAAATGAACTTTGATATGAGACTAAAAGGTGTTGCAACCTTCAAAACAAACTACTAAATCATCAATATCTTAGGGTCTTTTCCTTGGCTTCAAATTTTAATGAATTAGTTCAAAACTAGCTAAAAATTGTAAACTGAAATACGCTGAAATCCTACATACTTACTCTAATCAGTTTTCAAACTGCTGGTTAGGTAAAATGAAACATCCAATGCAACCATTCAAGCATTATGTACTTTGATAGAGTTTTTTTGCATTTTCTTGTTGATTATCAAAACTGTAATTCTGCAACCTATTAGAAACTTGTCAACCAATGAGAGGATAAGGAAATACTTGATTTCCTTTATTGACTCTAGAAAATTTTCAAAAGGATATTCCAAGATATATACACCAATGTTTAACTGATCTAAACAACTGTACATATGTTCTGGATGGCCTCCATGCCATGAAACTAAAATGTTATTTTCATCTTTATCTCCCTGCAAACTTTCAAATAAACTTTGTGATGATATTTCTACTAATGGAAATGTTTGTTTGAGGATAATTTTACATATTGTTATTGAAGCTCATAGTCACTAAATGGAGAAAGGCTTTTAATGCATTCATTATCCAACATATCTTCTATTAGATCATGAAAAACTTGTGAGGATGGTTGCATTCTATTGGAAATGGATTTCAATGGGACTTCATAAATTTCAACAAGTTTCTCATCCATTTCTTTAAAGATGTTATGTCACATTTCCTTTAAAAGCTGAAATGATTCAAAACATAGTGGTATGGAACTTTCTTCTGTCCTTTGATCAAATGTTTCAATAAAATTTGATAACTGTACCTGTGAAACTGGAAAATATTGATCAAGATTTTCATCATCTTCATTATTGTCAATAACGCTACCTAAAGACTGGTGATTATTGATTGCATTGAATTTGTCTCTAATAAACTGAAATGAAGCAAAACAAGGAGGTAGAGACCCATGATTTACTTCCCAATTTTCTGCACTTTCTTCTTCACTCTCATGGCTGGTCTTTATTGGCTGATCTCTGTATTCCATCTGTTGAAAATGCATTTTTTCATCCTCCAAACTAGCTATTGATTTCTTTGTAAAGTTAGTTTGAGTTTGAAGAACATAATTTTCATCATATTGATCATAGTCAGGAAAATCATTAAATGAAGGAATGTCATCAAACATACACATTAAATCAACAGATTTCTTCTCCTCATATTGATCTATAAATCCATTTTTTCATCTATGATAATTGGAATTTGCAGGAATTTGTTTATGGCTATCAACCTCTTCTATTTCTTCATGTTTATTTTGAACAAAAAATTCATCTTCCATAGTGATCTTATGTATGATTTCATCTAGTTTTCTAACCAAAAGGCTGAGTTTTACTTCTGCAATGTTGTTCTTCCCTCCTTCAGCTTTCAACGTTTCCTTTCTTATTTTGAAATTAACTTCTACATAAATTGTAATATTTTGCATCTGTACAAGTGTTTCTGAATCTCTTTCTCTTAAATGAAATTCTATTTCTGGATCAAAGGCACTTGGATAATGCAAGAGATCTGAATCATGAGGAGGTCTAATATTTTCTGCCATTGAATAATAAACTTGATTAAATCTGTCAGAAAATTGTTGTATTGTTTCATTTGGATGTCTTTTTAACTCATTATATTCTTCTATGATCACAAAAAGATTGACTTTAATTATTCATCTGTCAAGAAAAAGTTTGAAAAAATGTTGGAAATTTGAGATGCTTGCATTAGGCGGATTCTTGAACCAACTCTTTATTATATTTTGCAAAGAAAGAGAAAAAAGGTATGATTCTAACATCATATTCATCAATCTCAAATAAATCCAGATAATTTTCAAAACCTTGAATAGGTTTTTGGGCAGTGATGTTATTATTTTCTCCATCAAACCTGGGAAGAAATTTGTAATAGTTACTACATAAATCATGGAGTATAGGAGGTAAAATGAGGGACTTATATCTATAAGTAACTTTACAAGGTACAGGATATGCACAGGGATTGTAACATCAGTCTTGATTATTTGAGGCCTCTTAATTGGAAAATTATCATCATAAGACTCAGAAGAAAGCTCCTCAAAGGGATTAGAAGAATTAGTATTTACAATCTTTAAATGAAAATAATTAAAAACTAATCCAAGATCTTCTCTAAAATAAAATATACATTGAAAAAATTTATTAATCAGAAAGAACATAATGTCTTCGATTAAGATCCAAGTTGAAATCCTGATCTTTCCATATTTTTCTTTCAGGTTCATTCCTCCAGTGGAGTCTTGATTGTAAAATTGATTTAGAGTCGCCAGGTGGATGATTTTAACATTTGTGTGTCTGATCACTGTCCACCATCATAGATCAAATCTGAACCTATAATATATTTCTGACGAAAAGGGTAGTTTCCCTGGCGGAGTCACCAATATGTTATCACTCAGTAATTTCTGAATGTTAAAGAAAGAACTCACTGAGGTAACCACACATCAACTTTTAAAATCTAAGATATAGCCTTATTAGGGTTCAGAGATGGCTCTCTCTTTAAGATTTAACTTTTTTTTAATTATATGATATTAGGCTAATTATGATGTGCAAATTGGTTTGTTTTGGTTTGTTCTGGTTGGGTTTGGTGAGAAAAATAACTTAGGGAGATGGATAGTGATAGATATGTTTGTCCATTGGGCTAAGGAGTCAAATGTCAAGCAGACAGGACTAGGATCAAGGTCAAAAAGTCGAATTTTTTCAGGGTAAGATAGATAAGTCATTGAATATCTTGGAAGGCTGATTGGAGAATTGGTTTGATCAGGATAAAGAGAAATCAAGGATTCTTTGATCTGGATAAGGAAGGAGTATACATACGTCATTCAAAATAGGGTGCAATTAAGGGTTCCCTACTCTGGAAATTAGCAGAAAACATAGAAATGATAAATAGTTAAAGACAGGGTGCTTTTAAAAAATCCTGTAATAATATTTCTATTTCATTATTCAAATTTAGAACACATATATGGATGCATGTAAAACATAAGAAGATAAACAATGGCAGTAGAAAGTACTTCAGTTCAATGGCTCATCACATGAATCCTGAAATATGATGCTAAATGATTTGATCCAGTCTACTACTTGAACTTGCTACAAAAAGACTTCGGGTACAAAAATATTGACTATAGAAACCTTCAGAGATTTATTCCACAATAATACTTCAAAGAGTGAAGTATTTATACAAATTCTAAACTAAAATATCTTGAAAAAATATCAATATTGGTTTACAAATATCTCAAACTGTATTACATAAATAGAACTTAATAAAAGGACACTCAAAACTAATGATTATATTTGGCACTATTTTTATGGATTGATGGTGACAAAATAAGAGAAATTACATTTTGATATCAACTCTTAGTTGATGATGATGCTTCCAAGTCACTAATTGTTTCCTTGCTTTGCGCATTTTGCTCCAGAAATTCTGCAAAATTAGTGTCTAAGGATACCTTTCTATATCTCAATCCGAGATAGATATGTAAATATTGAAACAATTTTTTGTAGATAAATATGTTATTGAGATGAACCTCTCTCAGGTTTCTAAACTTCCATTCTAGTTGTTCATAATAATCTCTACAAAAAGATGTGTAAAACCGAATTTTGCACAATCTGAAAAATAGGTTGTGAAGATGTCCATGTACCTCTCATTATTTAATACCTGTGTAAAAAGTGAGATAGGTTTTTGTATATTGGCCCCTTAGGAACATATATATCCTCCATTTTTTCAAAATTCATCTTGGATTGGCCACAATAGTTTCTGCAAAACTATGACTTAAACAGGAAATTTCTAGAAAATGTCTCTTCCTGCTTTGTTTTCAACTTTTAACTTTTTTTTTCTTCTAACTCTTTTTAATTTTACTTTGGATAAAATTAATGGTTGTTGGTGAAATTATTTTCATCTGTTGAACCATTGCTGCCTCCATATTTACTTTTACTATTTTACCTTGACTGCTTTGTTTTTTCTGATCTCACCTTCACTCTGACTTTTATCTGATACACTTTAACTCTGATGCTCTTTGACTGTTCTATTTTCACTATCACTGTGAATTCTTATTTCACTTTTACCATTCAATATGTAATTTCATCATTCTGATCTCTCTTTGACTTTGATTTAATTCTTTCTTTGTATACAAACTGTCCGTTGAATGAAGTTTTTTGAATTAAAATCTTAGAATTTGGAGCAAACAAGTTTGCCAACTAGTATTGAAACTGTTGGCCTAATTTCATATTCTGAGAATGACATGCAAGAATCAAACAATTCGTTAATGAAACATAGGTTTGAAGGGAAGAAAATAGCAGCTTTAGTAGCTATAGGGACCTAGGACCCCTAGTAGGGTTTTTTTCGCAATTTTGCAGAGGTGTGGGCATAAGGGTAGAGATGGGTTCTGCACCTCAAATACCTTAACACATGGGTGCGAGGCTATAATAGTTTACCATGGAGTAGAGTGAGTATTTTTTTCGCAAATGGTATAGATATTACCACAATGGTTCAGGATTTTTATTACATTTATTTATTTCCTTTAGCGTGTTGTGGATCATTAGAAATATCCTTTTATTTTCAATTTTAAAAATACATAAAGAAATATATATAGAAAATTGTTGAAAATATGTTCAAGTATTAAAGTTGTTATACTTTAGCATAAAAATATTTCTGCTCTTTGTATTAGTGTTAAAATTTTAAATACTTTTGACTTTATGAAAGTGAGTCCCGACTTAAAGTTTAAATGTCCATTACTTCATCGGGAGGGATGTGATGATTTATTGAACACCAAAAGAAAGGTTCAACCCGCGGGCACTACTAGTGCATGAATTAATATGGAGGGTGCCTCCACAGTTGACTATGTTGACTGCGGGAGTAACACAGATGAGCAGTAGAGATTGATTGCGGGGGCAGAAACCAAAATAATCCTCCATACTTCGAGACCCCCCGCAGTGACGTAAGATGCTATGTTGGTTACAGTTTTCTTCCACATCATGAGTGCTTAAAGATCTGTTGGCACGTCTTATCAACATTTAAGTTCGAAGTCGTGCCACCTATTTAAAATAAATTATCATTCTTTTCGAAATCATTTGCGATTAAGTTGATATTTGAAATTTGTTTGTGTTGCGCCCTGTTCAGTTTTCTATCACCCTATAAACAATTGGTTTCCTCTAAGTTGTCCATTGTCACAACTCTGAATCATGGCTAAACGGTCATCCCTGTCAGGTTCTACTAGTCACATCCCTCTCATGGATACCAAGATGGATATTCAAGACACCAATTGTTCCTTGGTTCACCTTCCATTTTACCAACAAGTCCTCTTAAATGATAAAGCTTCCCTAGTTTATACAACTATGGAAAATACTGGTGTCTTGTCTACATGGATCTCTAAAACCCATATTTTTCCTGAATTCATATATTGGTTAGTATCTGTTACGTATCCAAGGAAACTTTTTGTGATGAATTGTCAGGGGGAGAATGTTTTGCAAATGTATACCTAGCTAATTTTCCAAGCCCTTTGTTACCCTGAGTCAGAATCATATGTCCAATTCTCTGATGATTCTTTGGTACCATATTATGACAACCTTGATGGTTAATATTTTAATCATTTCATTCATTTTCTAAAGCCTAACACGCAGAAATTTGAGCCTGACAGAAAAGATTTCCTTATGGAAATTTTTGATATTGAGGTAAAGCCAGTGCTGAGCAGCATTGCAAAGATTTTGGGCAAAGATGATGACAAAAAAATGGATAAATTAGTCTTGGGGATGTTTTCCATGATGACAAAGCTAGGAATGGTGCTGGATATTGCATCCTATTGGCAAGAAGCTGTCAATTCACAACTTATGATCTTATCGTTAATAGGTTCTTTAAGGTTTCCATCATTAATTAGTTACTTATTCTTATATCAAAATTTAGAGGAATTCATGCATCTGGGTTTGAATATTATGGATATGAGTAAGAAGAGGCAATCAGTATTATTCTAGACAGATATCGTGAGAAGAGAACAAAATGAAGCTGGTTTGTTTGATTTTTCCAGTTATTTCATGTCAATTGCATATAAAGTTTTGAATGGAATTCCTCCCCCCTGTTTCTTACCCAAAGCTCAGAAGTTCTTGAATTTAGGGGCAAATTGTAAATTTGGGGATTGTTTTGTTTTTGAGGATTACTCCGAAATTAGACTTTATGGAGCTAGTGTTGAGCCTTATAGGCTTACAATTTTTGTACCTATGAGTTCATTTTATTTGGAGTTTGTTCGACAAAGTCTAAATGTTGATCAAATTCACTCTGTGCCCATGAAACAGGGGCATATTTTCAAACTTCCCATGACTGTAGGTCCTTTCATATTTAATATGAGATAAGCATTTGAAGAAGTTAGGAGAATGCTAGATGAGATGCACTTGATGTTAGGGTAAAAGTGGGCTTATAACCCTCACAGTGTTATTTCTAGTAGAGGATTTGATAATGGGTATTCGGATTTTATTCATGAAAGCAGGCCAGATCTAGAGAATATGGAAAGTAAAGGTGTTATGAGTTCAACACATTCAAATATTCGGACTCTTGTAATTTCAAAAAAATCAAGTAATAGAGGCAAAGAGACATTGGTATATTTAGAAGATGAGGAGCAGGGAGCTGAGAAGAGAGAAAAATTTAATGAAGAACCTGTATATACTCAACCTAGTTTTTCCTTACAGTTGGGAGAGGAAAAAAAAAGTTCCTACTTCACCCAGGAGACGTGAGAGCACTCATGAACAAGTGCCTATGATCAAACAGATGTTTGCCCAAATTGCAGAGAGAAACCAGAAGATGAAGGCCAGCATGGAGGCCCAAGCTAAATATCAATTTTCTCCAGATCAAACCATACTTTTAACTACAATGGATCTTGAGAAAGATCAATTGAAAAGTGCCCTGTCACATCCTTCAGACATGTCAATTGGTCCTTCTAACAATTCCAATACTTTATATTTGACTATAGATGTGAAGAAAATCCCATTGCTGGACAAGGTGAACCTACATATGCCAATAGGTCATTTGGTTGTGAATGACCTAACAAAGACTAATGCAATGGAAATGAAGATAGAGAATATGCTTCGAAAAGTCATTAAGCAATTAAAGTTAGAGAAAGCCAACTCTAGGGCTTTAACAATCCAGAATGAGGAGCTGAAGAAAATCATAGTAAAGATTGGATTAGATCCTAATGATAGGACTATTGTTTAGAAACTTCTACAAAGTTGTAAAGTAGATATATTTGTATTGAAGAAAAATTAAAATTTCCTATAGGGGAGCATTCCATGGCAGCAGAGGTTGCAGAGGTAGAGAACGAGAATGAAAAGCTTCTACAGTAACTCATGAAAAAGGAGGAAGAAGTCTCTAAGTTAAAGAAAACTACATTGTCACTGCAAAATCATATTGATAATCATTCTTGTACTTTTTTTTTTCTAGCGGTAATGAAGACCCACTAGCATAGATTTCTCAGTTTACTACTGAATTGCAGATGGCAGAAAGAGATCAGAAAAAGGCTCAAGCAGATTTAGAGACTGCATCAAAGATTATTCAAGCTACAGAAAATGGAGCCAGTAAATACAAAATGGGTAGTCAAAATGCTGATGCTGAGATTAAAAGTCTCAAAGAAAAACTGAAAGGAAACATATCTTCAATACAGGCTAAAGGTATCATTTGGGATGATATCATTTCATAAATGAAATCAATTGGGAGCTTCTTGATGGTGGTTGCAGAAGAAAAAATTCACACCAAGGAATTTGAAGAACAAGTCATGAATGATAAACATAAGAAAATCAATAGGGCTATTTGGGCAAGAATATTCATTGAATTTATTAATTCTAAAACATATCAAGAGTTAGAAAAAAATGAGATCAAATACATAATCTTATATGCGGTGGAGATCAATAAGATGATTGTCAAGAATGACTACAGAAACGCTATAGAAAATAAGTTGATGGAAATTAAAGAAGCAGTAAGTCAGTTTGGTAAGTTATTTGAAAAAATAACAAGAGCAGGTCTGCCTTCATGTTGGGGACTTGGAGGAAGTCTGTTGTCATGGGATTCTTATGAAAAATTACTACTATTGAAAAAAAATAAAGTTGATAATACACAAGAAAAGACTCAGGTGTTTAAGGGAGCAACAATAATCAATTTTCTTCATAGACATTTTCAACTGTTGTCGTTGGTAAAAAATCTTTTTACAGAAAGGCCATATTTCAACTGAATTACTGATTTTAGGTTGAGTATCACAACTTGGTACATTCACCCAAAAAAAAAGTAGAGATATGGAAGAAGTGTAGAGCTTGGACGATGAATTTGCCAAAGGATCCTTTTACTTCGAAGAAATACAAATCAGCTGATCCAGGAAATGTAGTAGCATCATCATCAATTCACATTCGACATATAGATTAGGATGTTAATTTTTATGTTATTGTACTCTTTCAAAGATTATGTAATTTCAATAAGACGTTTTGAGGGTATGTAATAGATAGCTTACGAATTCCTCAGAAGTTGAGGTAGTCAGAATCAGTTATAGCAATCTCAAAGTGCTTTTTATTGTATTTAATGTAATAGTCAAGGAGAAGGAAGGTTCCAAGTTTTGTACCTTCAAACTGAAATGTTTTTTACTCAGATATTTCTAATGATTAATGAATGAAAAGCAAGTTTCTGGCATCTGTTTATGTTGATATGTATTCAAGTTTACATTCTATGTTTTCTATATTTGAATAAGATGAAGTAATGAGCTGCAAGTCTCTTTTTACTTATGTAAGCAAGAGTTAAAATCCTTAATTGGCACTCCTTCATTTTAACTATTTCCTTCATATAATTCTTCTAAAGTTTGAGGTGATATATTCTATGTAACATCATATCAATTTGGGATTCTTTTTTTTCATTTTCTTTTGGTGATTTCATTTAACATCAGCAAATGATAGCATTGTGAGACATTCATTATATTTTATATTTGAGGGTTTAATGATAAATACTTGAAGGTGATTAAACAAAGACAAATATTTCTCTGACATAATCATATAAATGTCTTAAGAATTGATTCCTTATCACAGCTAAGGGATTGTCTCTTAAGGTACAACATTTTTTGGTGTTGTTGCGGGGGATGAAGAATCGAAGTTTTTCCTTGGGTTTCATTCATATTTCCTCTCGTTGTTCAGAGAGGAGGAAATATTAAATTTGTGTCTTCATTTTCTAATTCTAGCTTATAAGAGGCCACATACGAGGTCAGATAACTCTTAGCAGAAAGCTCCTACTCTTTCAAATCCAGAAAAGTTGGTTTCTAAAAAAGGCCAGAAATAAAAAACGCTTTCTACACCTCATGCCACACTACCTGCACCTGGCAGCAGTTCTCATACTCTTTCATCCAAGGATATTTCCTGGAAGCTCACTTTCTAGGAACAAGAATCCTTGTCTCCATCCATTCATTTCCAAGAACCAAGGTTAGAAGAGTAGTATTTTGAGTCTATATCCTTTACATTTATAGAAACGCAGCCTAATACTGTTGCTAGTTCTTCTGCTTTAATTTATCAACCCCTTCCCTTATCAGTTGTTTCACCCCATTCATCCACACCTACAATTGGTACACAGATTCCCCCTACCCAAGGAGCAGACAATCAGGGCATAAACATGGCGGCCCCTTTGTTGATGAGAAAATATGCACCATTAAATCTTCCTCAACTAATGAATGCAGTGCCTCAAGAGTATCTTAAGTTGCTTCCTAGATTTACTGGTGAAGATGAAATAACTGCAGAATAACACTTGCCTTTGTTTTGTGCTTTTGCTGAAAATTTTAATATTGAACATCTAGATGTAGTAATGAGAATTTTTGTGGAGTCTCTAAATGGAGGTACAAGAAAATGGTTTAAAGGATTACCAAATGGCTCAATTAATGATTGGGATGAGTTAGAAAGACAATTCATCCAAATATGGGGTGAAAAGAGAGACCATGGTTATTATTTGACAGAGTTTAATGATATTAAGAAAAAATAGATGAAAATATGAGTGATTTCATTAAAAGATTCAATAAATTATACAATAGTTTGCCTACAAAAATGAAACCTCCTCCTATTGGAGCAAGAGTTTTTTTTTTTGGGGCATTTGTATCATATTTTTTTTTTACTTTGAGAGAAAGAAGGTCCCCTACTCTTGAAAAAATCTAAATTGATGCTTTGGAGATTGAAGCAAATATGACTACTGCTAGGAAAGCTCAAGAAAAGCAGTTAGTTCAAGATAAAGGTAAAGCTAAGGAAGAGTCATTACGAGATAAAAGGATTGATGACATGACTAAGCTCATTAATTTTTTTTAAAAGAATTAGTAAATATGGAATTCGATAGCAAGAAATCTACACAACAAAATAGAGGGGTTTTTAATCCCCAATTCAGGAAGCAGTGCCTGCAGATTTTGCAAAGGGAAAGAAGAGATTAGGATCAAGTTCAAGCACCCTTATATATAGAAGCAACACCTTCACATTCTACTGATGATGATGAGAAAGAACTTGAAGATCAAATTTCCACCATATATATCGAGGATAGTGCAGGAGAGGAATCTGAAAAAGAATGCGAAGAAGAATGTAAAGAAGCTAATATTTCATTTGATCAGGAAGAAATGGACGATTATTGCAGACAATTTACTAATTTTATGCAAGCAGAATTGCATAAAAAGTATGAATTGAGATCAAAAAAGAGGTTGAGAACTTAGGATGATGAAGAGAAAGAATTAGAGTTAGTCCCTTCTCCAATGGCGACTCCACAACAGAAAATTCAGTAAAACAACCAGACAAGGGGAAGCAGCCCATGAATCCAGTAAAAGAAAAAGAGAAGGAGCAAGCTGAGGCTTCCGAAAAAAAAGATAATGATTCTAGTATTTCAGAGAAGATTGTTACTATTCTTGAGCAACATGCAAATCCTAACAAAAATCAAGAAGAATTTGAAAAGTTTACTAAACAAAACCGAACTTTCAGTTTGTCCAAGGAGTTAGAAAAAGTTAAAATTCAAGTACCTCTTCTTGAGTTGGCTAAAACACATGGGTATAAGAAAGAGATTGCAGAATTTATTAATTTATCTGAGTCTGACGAGGTGGGTGATATTGTGGATTTGCAAGAAGAAAAACAAGTGGTTACTTTCGACCCTCATGTTGAAGAGGTAGATTCTTCTGTTCCACCCTTTTATATATCAGTACTTTTACATGACTCCATTCTACATAATTGTATGCTAGATTCTGGTGCATCACATAATCTTATTCCATTATCTATGATGAAAGAGCTAAATTTACAAATCACTAATACATATAAAGACTTCTATTCTTTTGATTCAAAAAGGGTGAAGTATGTTGGGCTTATCAAAGACATGGTTTTTTCCTTGGCCCAAATTCCAGCAAAGAGTATCATGATGGATGTAGTAGTTGCAGATATTCTGACCAGATTTGGTATGTTGTTCTCCAGATCTTGGGGAGCAAAGATTGGAGGTGTCTTAAAATTGGATTTCACATATGCCATCATTCCTGTTTTCAATGGCGAAGAGAGAAGGTTGTACAGAGAAACTAGATTCATAAAAACTACCGACAAGAAAGATGTAGGTGATTCCCCTATTTATGGTCAAGAGAAGGAGGATCTCTCTTGTTTTATGCTACATGAAGATGCAGAATTTGCTGAAGACTCACAGAAGCAACTCTCTTCAGCAAGTGTACATAAGGAGCTGTCTTCAGATAAAATTTGGTGGTGTTATTTTGATGGTGCATATTCTAAGGAGGGCACCGGAGCTCGGTTCATATTTATATCTCCAGAAGGTAACCTTCTACCTTTTTCTTTCAAACTTGAATTTAAATAAACTAATAATGTAGTTGAGTACGAAGCATTTATTTTGATCCTTCAAACTGCTAAAAAATGGGAGTTCAATATATTTCCATTTTTGGTGATTCTCAATTAGTAATAAGACAGATTAAGAATTGGTGTCAAACTAAGCATCCAAAATTGACATCTTATAGAAATGAGGTGTGGGATCTAATTAAAAATTATTTTGAAGCTTTTAATCTTTAGTTTATTCCAAGAGAAGAAAACAGAATGGCAGATTCACTGGCAGTTGCAGCTAGTACATTTGAGACACAGGCCTTCAATCCATGATAATGTAATGCATTGGTAGGTTTTTGAGGATGATGAGAAGATCAATCAATTTTTAACAATGATTGGAAATTTTGAAGACAACGAAATTGATCTAAAAAGTGAACAAAATGATCAAAATAATGTACCTAGAAACCGGAAACATACAATTGGTGATCATAAGATAATTCATTTGAAGGATAATATATTGTCCATGGGCCTGGTTACTCTTGAAAGATTGTTCGATTCTAGTGATGTAGCAGTGAACCAGAAGAAAGTATCTCAAGATGGGGAAATGGAGAACAGTAATTTAGGAACTCAGCAGGAGCCCAAAATGGTCAAGCTATTTAAAGGAGTTCCTAAGGATTATAAGGAAAGGTATGCATATATTTTCAAAAAATTCATGGATGTGTTTGAATGGTCATATGAAGATTTAAAGAATTAATTCAAATATTATGTAGCATAAAATACCTCTGAATGATGGGGCTAAGCCACACAGGCAGAAGCTCAAACAGATTAATCCACTGTTACATGCCCTGATTGAAAAAGAGGTAAAGAAACTCTTACAAGCAAAAATCATAGCTGCACTTAGATAATCAGATTGGGTTTCAAATCTAGTGTCAGTCAGGAAGAAAAATGGAGAGATAAGACTATGTGTAGATTTTGGGAACTTGAATAGAGCCTCCTTGAAAGATAATTATACTTTGCCCAAGATGGACTATGTCTTACAGAAAGTGATTGGGGCTTATAGGTTGTCCATGGTTGATGGTTTCTCTAGGTACAACCAATTAGCTGTTGAGAAGGAAGATTAGAAGAAAATAGCTTTCACCACGCCCTGTGGAACATTCATGTATGCCAGGATGCCATTTGGCCTCATGAATGCAGGAGCTACTTTCCAAAGGGCAATGGATATAGCTTTTGTGGGTGACAAATTTGTAGTAATATATCTGGATGATGTGACTATTTTTTCAGGTTCTGATGAGGAACACTTGGAACACCTATAGAAGGCTTTCTTGAAATGCAGAAAATTTGGGTTATCATTGAATCCTAAGAAATATTTGTTTGCTTTGGAGGAAGGTAAGTTCTTGGGACATATAGTTTCAAAAGAAGGAGTAAAAATTGATCCAGCAAGAGTTGAGGCTATAAAAACGATTCCATTACCTAGAAGTAAGAAATATATCCAAAGATTTCTAGGGAAAACTAATTTTCTGAGAAGATTTTTTCCAAACTACGCTGAGATTGTTAGAAGAATAACAGATATGTTAAAGAAAAATGTTGAATTAAAATGGGACAAATATGCAAGAGAATCCTTTACCAGAATTAAAGAGGCTCTTCAAGATGCTCCAGTTTTGATCAGCCCAGATTATCTGAAGCCTTTCCAAATATTTTCATTTGCATCATCTTCTACTATTGCTCTTGTGTTGTTACAAAAGAACGAAGAAGGGAAAGAGCAACGAGTAGCATTTTTCAATAAATTCCTCAGAGATGCAGAACTCAAATATAATATCTTGGAGAAGTAGGTATATTCTTTAGTTAAATCATTAAAATATTTCAGGACCTATGTACTTCATTCTCAAATAGTAGCATATGTACCTAATTCAACTGTAAAAGATGTGCTAATCCAGAGTGATGTGGAGAGGAAAAGAGGAAAATGGATTTCCAAAATCCAAGAGTATGATTTATACATTAAGCCTACTAAGTTAGTTAAGGGACAGGGATTGGCTAAATAGCTGACAGAATCTAATTTTCAAACTCTGGGAATTCATTTTCTTTCACCTTTAGATGAAGTGTTTGAAGAGACAAATCAAATTAAAAAAAAGTCAGCAATTAAATACAAATTTCTCTGCTCAGACTGGTATAAAGATGTTATTCAATATTTGTGTTTTTTCTCTTGCCCTTCCTCAATCAATAGAGTAAATTACAGAGATCTAAAAGTTAAAGCTCAACCTTATGTTATAATTGATGCTAAATTATATTGGAAAGATCCTGCTAGTGTCTTCTTACTATGTTCGACAGAAGGAGAATCAATGAAAGTTATTAAAGAATACCATGAATGTTTGTGTGGAGGTCATTACAGTTGGAAAGTAACTACTCATAAGATCCTTAAATCAGGTCTTTACTGGCATTTTTTATTTGCTGATGTGTACAAAGTGGTTAGAAGCTATCATAAATGTCAATTGTTTGCAGAAAAGAAAAGGTTAGCTCCTTTACCTCTTCTTCCCATTTTTATTGAAGAACCCTTTAGACAATGGGGATTGGATTTTATTGGAGAAATTAATCCACCATAAAGTGGGAAGTTTAAGTGGATTCTGACTACCACTGATTATTTTACAAAATGGGTGGAGGAAATTCCTACCAGAAAAGCAAATGATCTAGTTGTAATGAAGTTTATGGAAGAGAATATTTTCAGCAGGTTTGGATGTCCAATGAAAATTATAACAAACAATGCTCAGGTATTAAACTCAGTGAAATTCATAATTTTTTGTCAAACTTATAATGTCATCTTGTCTCATTCCATAGCATATCATACTCAAGGTAATGGATTAGCAGAATCATCTAACAAGACATTGTTCAGGATCTTGAAGAAAAAAATAAATGAGAACCACAATAATTGGGACTCAAAGCTGATATTTTCTCTTTGGGCAGTGAGAATGACTACTAGAAGATCTACTGGTAAGTCCCCTTAAGAGTTATTATATGGTACTCAAGCTTTGTTTCCCACTCAATTGGCAAGACCAATAATTTCTTTTCTTCAATAAGCGCAAGAGGAACCTAATGCATTGATAAGAAGGCTAAATAAGGCATCAGAATTGAGTGAAAGCAGGAATAAAGTCAGGGACAATTTGGTAACATATCATGAGAAAATGAATTCATTTTTTTACAGGAAGGCAAAGGAGATTATGTTCCAAACTGGAGATCTGGTATTAAGATGGGATACTCGAAGAGAGGAAAATGGAAAGCGTGGTAAGTTTTATCCTCTGTGGTATGGTCGTTATAAAATCATTGAAGCTAGATCAAATAACACTTTTATGCTGGAAAATTTTGATGGAGAAGCAATAGGACTGCCTGTGAATGGGAAGTATCTGAAATGTTATTTTCAACACTCAAAATAGCTGGTTCATCATTGTACATATTCAATTTTCCTCACTGTATATTTTTCATCAGACATTATTTGACTCCATGACTAAAGTGAAGGCACTAATCTGTAGGTTCTTAGTGTTTCATGGCAAAAAACACTAGCCCCAGGTGGAGTCAGATGTTGTGGATCATTAGTAATATCCTTTTATTTTCAATTTTGAAAATACAAAAAATATATATATAGAAATTTTTTGAAAATAGTTTAAAGTATTAAAGTTCTTATACATTAGCATACAAATAATTTTTCTCATTGTATTAGAGTTAAAAATTTAAATACTTTTGACTTTATGAAAGTGGGTCCCGACTTAAAGTTTAAATGTCCATTACTTCATCGGGCGGGATGCGATGATTTATTGAACACCAAAAGAAAGGTTCAACCCGTGGGCACTGCTAGCGCATGAATTAATATGTAGGGTGCCTCCACAGTTGACTATGTTTACTGCGAGAGTAACACAGATGAGCGGTGGAGATTGATTGCGAGGGAACAAGCCAAAATAATCCTCCGTACTTTGAGACCCCCCCGCAGTGACATAAGATGCTGAGTTGGTTACAGTTTTCTTCCACATTAGGATTGATTAACGGTCTATTAGTGTGTCTTATCAGCATTAAGTTTGAAGCCACGCCACCTATTTAAGAGCAATTCTCATTCTTTTCGAAATCATTTGGGATTAATTTGATATTTGAAATTTGTTTGTGTTGCATCCTGTTCAGTTTTCTGTCACCCTATCAAGAATTGGTTTCCCTGTAAGTCGTCCATTGTCACAACTCTGAATCATGGTTAAACGCTCATCCCTGTCAGGTTCTACTAGTCACATCCCTCTCATGGATACCGAGAGGGATATTTAAGACACCAATTGTTCCTTGGTTCACCTTCCATTTTACCAGCAAGTCCTCTTAAATGATAAAGCTTCCCTAGTTTATACAACTATGGCAAAGACTAGTGTTTTTTCTGCATGTATCCCTAAAACCCATCTTTTTCCTGAATTCATATATTGGCTAGTATCTGTTATGTATCTTGGGAAATTTTTTGTGATGAATTGTCAGGGGGAGAATGTTTTGCAAGTGTTTGACCAGCTAATTCGCCAAGCCCTTTGTTACCCTTAGTCAGAATCATATGTCCAATTTTCTGATGATTCTTTGGTAGCATATTATGATAGCCTTGTAGGTCAAGATTTTATTTAGTTCATTAATTTTCTAAAGCCTAACACGTAGAAATTTCAGCCTGACAACAAATATTTCCCTATCGAAATTTTTGATATTGAGGTTAAGCCATTGTTGAGCAGCATTGCAAATATTTTGGGCAAAGATGACGACAGCACAGTGGATAAATAATTCTCGGGGATGTTTTCCATGATGATGAAGCCAGCAATGGTGTCGGATATTCCATCCTATTGGCAAGAAGTTTTCAATTCACAACTTATGATCTTATCATTAACAAGTTATTTCAGGTTTACTTTATTAATTATTTACTTATTCTTATATCAAAATGTAAAGGAATTCATGCATTTGGGTCTGAATATTATTGATATGAATAAGAAGAGGAAATCAGTAGCATTCTGGAAAGATATAGTGAGAAGAGAACAAAATGAAGCTCGTCTGTTTGATTTTTCCTGTTATTTCATGTCAATTACATATAAATTTTTGAATGGAATTCCTCCCCCTTGTTTCTTACCCAAAGCTCAGGAGTTCTTTTGTTTAGGGGAAAACTGTAAATTTGGGGATTGGTTTGTTTTCTAGGATTATTCCAAAATTAGATTTTATGGAGCTAGTGTTCAGCCTTATAGGCTTCCAGTGTTTGTACCTATGAGGTTACTTGCTTTGGAGTTTGTTCTAAAAAGTCTAAATGTTGATCAAATTCACTTTGTGCCCATGAAAAAGGGGCATATGTTCAAACTACCCATGACTGTAGGTCCTTTCATAGTTAATATGAGACAAGCATTTGAAGAAGTTACTAGAATTCTATATGAGATGCACTTGCTGTTAGGAGAAAAGTGGGCTTATGACCCTCACAGTGTTATTTCTATTAGAAGAGTTTATAATGGGTATTCAACTTTTATTCATGAAATCAGGGTAGATCTAGAGAATATGGCAAGTAAAGGTGTTATGAGTTCAACAGGTTCAAATATTCAAACTCTTGTCATATCAAAAAAATCAAGTAAAAGAGGCAAAGAGACAGTGGTTGATTTAGAAGATGAGGAGCAGGGAGCTGAGAAGAGAGAAAGATTTAATGAAAAACTTGTATATACTCATCCTAGTTTTTCCTTACAGTTGGGAGAGGAACAAAATTTTCCTGCTTCGCCCAGGAGACATGAGAGCACTCATGAACAAGTGCCTCTGATCAAACAGAAGTTTGCCCAAATTGTAGAGAGAAACCAGAAGATGAAGGCCAGCATGGAGGCCCAAGCTGAATATCAAATTGCTCAAGATCAAACCATACTTTTAACTGCAACGGATCTTGAGAAAGATCAATTCAAAATCTCTGTATCACATGCTTCAGATATGCCAATTGGTTCTTCTAACAATTTGAATACTGTAAATTTGACTTTAGATGTGAAGAAAATCCCATTGATGGACAAGGTGAACCTACACATGAAAACAGGTCAGTTGATTGTGAATGACTTGAAAAAGACTAATACAATGGAAATGAAGTCTGAGAATATTCTTGGAAAAGTGATTAAGTAGTTAAAGTTAGAGAAATCCAACTCTAGGGATTGAACAATCCATAATGAGGAGCTGAAGAAAATCATAGTAAATATTGAAGTAGATCCTAATGATAGGACTGTAGTGCAGAAAATTCTGCAAAGTGTTGAAGCAGAGATATCTATATTGAAGAAAAAGTTAAAATTTCCTACAGGGGAGCATTCCATGGTAGCAGAGGTTGTAGAGGTAGAGAACGAGAAAGAAAAGCTTCTACAACATATCTTGCAAAAGGAGGAAGAAGTCTCTAAGTTAAAGAAAACTGCACTATCACTGCAAAATCATATTGATAATCATTATTGTACTTTTTTTTTCCAGTAGGCAATGAAGTTGATGGAAATTAAAGAAGCAGTAAGTTAATTTGATAAGTTATTTGACAAAATAACAAGAGCAGGTCTACCCTCTTGTTGGGGATTTGGAGGAAGTCTGTTGTCATGGGATTCTTATGAAAAATTAATAGTATTGAAAAAAAGTAAAGCTGATAATACACATGAAAATACTCAGGTGCTTAAGGGAGCAACAAAAATCAATTTTCTTTAGAGACATTTTCAGCTGTTGTGGTTGGTAAAAACTTTATTTGCAGAAAGGCCATCTTTAAACCGAATTACTGCTTTCACGTTGGAGTATCAAAACTTGGTACATTCACCCAGAAAAAAAGTAGAGATATGGAATAAGTGCAGAGCATGGACGACGGATTTTCCCAATGATCTTTTGACTTCAAAGAAAGACGAATCAGCTGATCCAGGAAATGTAGTAGCATCATCGTCAATTCACATTCAACATATAGATTAGGATGTTAATTTTTATGTTATTGTACTCTTTCAAAGATGATGTAATTGTAATAAGACATTTTGAGGGTATGTAATAGATAGCTTACGAAGTCCTCAAAACTTGAGGTAGTTTGAATCAGTTATAGAAGTTTAAAATTGCTTTTTGTTGTATTTATTGTAATAGTCAAGGAGAAGGAAGGTTCTGAGTTTTGTACCTTCAGACTACAATTTTTGTACACAGAGATTTCAAATGATTAATGAATGAAAATAAAGTTTCTGGCATCTGTTTATGTTGATATGTATTCAAGTTTACATTCTCTATTTTCTATCTTTGAATAAGATGAAGTAATGAGTTGCAGGTCTATTTTTACTTATGTAAGCAAGAGTTAAAATCTTTAATTGGCACTCCTTCGTTTTAACTGTTTTCTTCATATAATTCTTCTGGATTTTTAGGTGATATATTCTTTGTAACAACATATAAGTTTGGTATTCTTTCTTTCATTTTCTTCAGGTCATTTCATTTAACATCAGCAAATGATAGCATTGTGAGACATTCATTATATTTGATATTTGAGGGTTTAATGATAAATACTTGAAGGTGATTAAACAAAGAGAAATATTTCTGTGACATAATCATTTAAATGCCTTAAGCACTGATTCCTTATCACAGCTAAGGGATTGCCTCTTAAGGTACAACATAGCGTATAGTGGAATAGTGGTTTATCGCAGTAAAGAATGATTTAACGTATTTGAATCAATGTGAGGAGAGTTAAGGCAACGAAACAAATTTTATCACAAATCCAAATCTGTTTAACGACTGTGCCATTTAAATTGCAATATGACTTCTAGACTATCGGATCAGGCGGAGGGAATGCAAACGATTGAGACTAATCAATGGAGTTGCAAGGTAAATGGGCATGGGGCCCAAGGTTTTTTATGTGGCGGGGTTGATATAATATATTTAAACATAGTTTAAACTTAAATTATAATGTATTAACTAGATAGGCGGGATACGGTAACTAACATAGCAAATAAGTGATATGCAGGTGTAAAGCGACCATAGGGCAAGTAATATATATATATAACATATGTTTTTTAAACTATGGGGAAGCAGAATATGTCATGTGGGTTTTAAAAAAATTGTTTAAACATTATTAAAGTGGGTTTTGCGGTATTTTAATAGAATGAATTAAGATAATTACGGGGGGAAGGTTTATAATGGAATTAATATATAAGTTCAGTGTTAATATGAAATTAATAAGTGGAAATTCACAAAATGCACTAATTAAAGTGTAAGTTAAGTGTTTAGGCCTGAATAGCGATGGTCCCATTTTAAACATTTTACACTTAATACTTAGAATAATGCATTTTTGTGGGTTTTTTGGGTATTTTTGTATGAAAGGGGAATTAGTGAAGGGGTTTTTAATTTTCCGAGATAAAAAGTGTTTTAAACTTAGGAAAAGGGATTTTATTAGGGTAAAATGAATCATGAAGGGGAAGGGTTTTTAATGAAGGGCATTCCAATACTTTAGTGCCAATCAGTCACTAAGACGTGGGTCCGGTCCCACCAAAAGTTAGAGAAATGCTCTAAGCCTTTATGACTGAAGTATTTAGTACTGGAACACATTGTGGGGAGGTAAATTAGTGATATTCCAAATGATGTTTATCCATGCCTTGTGAAACTGCTTGTGCCTACCCATCTGCTACCCTAACATTTTTTCTTCATTTACATGTGTGCATTCGAGCTTGCAAACCCTTATTCATTTTTCTTTTAAAACAGGAAACTTTCTAATTCTAACCTTATTTTATGCAAGGGCTCAGATTAAACTTTTGAGCTCCTTATTATTCTCTATTTTAACTATTGATCTGCCAAGCTTATAATGTTTGGCTAGATCTTTAGTCTCTATCTAACAACATGAAATTTAAAGCATGAGCGGTCAAGTTTAAGTTGTTTGACCCTCATGGATTGTAGCATTTAGGACAAGATGCACACAATCTTATTTGGAGAAGTAAAGTAAAGTAGTGGCATTTAAACTTGCAACACTTTCATCATCTATTTTTGATCGGGTTCATATTTAATATTCTTTTGATATTTGTTTCTTTTTGTCCTTTGATTGTTCTTTTAGGACATACCCTCTTTTCATTTTTTAATTTGGGAATACATTTGCAGAAAGCAAAGGTATGTACAATATTTCAAGATTTTAACAGAGTCAATTCAAATTTTTGAATCTTATATTTATAGGACCCTAACATGATGAATAATGAATATTAAAAAACCACAATAATTATTATATGATATAAAAAATTAATCCAAACATCACATTCAAATTCATTAATAAAAATTTAATTAATATGAATATTGTTATAAGATGTGTCGACTTTTGATGAATAATGAATTCAGGAAAATCACAATAATTGCACTATCATAGGTCGATGTTTCTAAAAAATACAAAATAAGCACCGGTGCATGTCAGTTATTTTACACCAGTGATTTTATATGTTGCAGCCCACTGGTACGTTTCTATGACCTATGGGCACCACAAAAATAGCAAAACCATTTAAAAATTTCAGTTCATTTGTGTGATATTTCACACCGGTGCTTTTATGTGAGACTACGCACCAGTGAATTTGTACGACGTATGGGCACCACAAAATTACCAATACCAATTATAAATATAAGTGTGTTTTTCTAATACGGTGCACCGGTGCGTTTATATACGTCTACGTACCGGTGTGTTACGACGACCTATGGGCACCACACAAATCCCAAGACCAATTCGTAGGGCCCTATGTGTTGTATCACCAACATTTCACCCGATGTGGTTTTATACCTTGAGGGCCCAATGCAGGAACCTTCGACTGCCCTGGGGCCACCGTCTAGATGACACACACTGGTGCGTTGAAACATTGGTAGTGCATCGATGAAAAAAACATCCGTAATAACCTCTGTCACTAAGTTTTTTTAGTTGTGTTGAATTTCCATTAAAAGCTCTGCCAAAACCTCCGTAACCATAAACGGATGTTGTAGAAAATGTTTTTTTGACAACTTTGGCCAATTTTATAACATTAGAAACCTCCTTTATAACCTGCACTAGAGGGTCTTTTCCTTGTAGTTTTAGATTTTTCTTCATCTAACAGTCCCTCTAGCTCTTGTATTTTGTCTCCTTCTGGTTTAGCAACATTTTAACCTCAGTAGCTTTACCAACAATGGAAGTAGCATATGCACCTATGAACTATGATAATTTGGTTAAATTTTTGGTAGGATCAGCTAAGGGATCCTTCCACAAAATGTCAACAGATTCATTTCTGAGATCTGAGACTGTCTCATCAATTCTTCTCATTTTGTTTCTATTGACTATAGCCTTATGACTAGGACTGTAGAAGTTATCCAGCGAAGTAATTTCCTCAACTTGTAGAACTATTTGTTCTATAGGGTAGGGCAGTATGATCTCTCGATCATGAGTTTTTGGAACTTGTTGTAATGAAAGAATAGTTTCTGTTAACTTCTGGGAATGTTCAAGTGTCTAAAAACTAGTAGCTTGATCAATATTGGGATTGGTTTTAGGATTTTTTATTGCTTTATAAAAATCATGCCATTCACTACTCAAATTCTTTGGTTGGGTCTTTTCTAACTGATCAAGTGTATCATGATTGTGCTGAACTTCTTGAGAAGTTGACTCTGTTCCATTACTTTCTCTTTTCTCCTCCATCTCTATCTCTTGGATTACTTGGTAAATTATCTTTTCTGGGCTATCCTTTTTGCATTCGGATTCATTTTCAAAATTATCTGAATTGTGAGATTGATGCTCTGATTGACCTGACTCATCCTCAGACATGTATTTTGCTTCATTATCTAAGCTAATAGTTGGAGTAGGTTTGTTGACATCTTTAATATTTAATATGTCAAGAGGAATTTTCTCCAGAATATTATTTCTGTATGTTTGGAAGGCTTCCAAATCATCTTGGTTGAGTTGAATAGATGCAAGCTTAATTATATCTGAAAACTTTTCCATGCCTTGGAAGAGATCATAAAACCCGTCTATTTCCTTTACAAAAGGCTTCATTTTGAGCTCTGTGATGTAGTTTTTAATTACATCATTTGGATCATATAGCCTCTTTGTCATTACTGCCAAATTTAATAGATTAATATTTGAAACTTCCTTGCATGAATGGCCAATATCAAAAAGTGTAAAAGTACCACACTGTAAAGGGAAATTCGGCCAAACGACCTTCTTAGCATCTTTCAGTTTTTTAGAAATACCATTAAAAGCTAGTAGGCTATCTCTCTTGTAAGTAACTTATCAGGAACATAATATGGTAGGACGTGGGGAGAATCATAACTCCCAAATATGCTGACATATTTAAAATTCTCCTCTGCAAACCATCTAGCAACAAAAATAATATATGTACTAGCTTCTTCAGAAACTGTAGGGACTTTATCATTAAATATCATTTGGTGCATAGGCAACATGACTCCATGGAAAATTTTGTAAAAATGCAGAGGGAAGTCTGAATCCCAAAGGGCTCTATGGTAAATGTGGATTGGGCTAGGGTCTTGGGTAGTCCATTATTTCCATCCCATACTAGGAAAACTAGAAGAAAAGAAGATTGCGAACATGAGATAGGCACTCAATAAAAGGGAGGTATTTCTCTAGATGAAACAATCCTTTTATTACTATACTCCATGATGTGTTTGGCTATATTATCAAACAGGAAATTTTCACAAATCAGAATTAAATAATTGACGATTGTGTTAATTAATGGGACCTAAGCTAATGAAAACCTAGTAGTATTAGGTTTCAAAAACAACCTACACAACATACAGAAAGCATAACAGCTTGGGGGGAGGAATTTGGGCAATTGGGTACATACCGAGTTTATCTCGCTTAAGCTTTCCTTGGTCTTCCTTCCATTCCTTTATGACTTTCATGAGGTCAGGGTGCTTTGCTATAAAGCTTTGTAGAAAAGCCTTGTCATATTTTTGTTGCAAGGAGGGTAGATGGTACATTGCTTGCAAATATTCTGCCCTGAATTACCCAATATTTTCATGTTTTGAATATTTGAATTTTCTATGTATGTATAAGGGAGAATTTTTGGCCTTGTGGTTACCCTGTGGACGAATGAGCGTGCAACGTCGAAGTAAGTCGCATCTGAAGTAACTAACGTTCCTGTTATAGTGACTGTGGTTATTACCCTTTGATTTTCATCCTTGAAAAGCTTATACATTGCCTCCCATGATGAAAGGTCGCATTCCTTGTTGCAGGTGGTATCTGAAAATAGGGGAGACATATCTGAGTCTTTGGTAGACGGCGTTTGAGCAATCCCTTTGCCTTTCTTGTTCATTTCAATCTTCCTCACACTGTTAAGTGGTTTCCTGATTTCAAGTAAACAGACTAAACATTAAAAGTATAGAGAATAGAGAGACCAATTCATTTTTTATATCAAACATGCACGAATAGATATAAATCTCTTAAAACATTTATTTCTATTAAATTCTATTAATCACCAATAATCTTTTCAAATCAAATCTATCACGCCTTTACATGAAATGGCTATCAATCAATTTAAGACGTTGGATCATAGATTTTGTTTTAATATGACATAAGTCATTTCACATGCTTGAGTAATTAAATGCCATTCATTCCCATATCGCAACTTATAATTTTTACCGTTTACGATGTTACCCATAAATTCTGTGAAATGCGATCTGCACAAATCGCACATCACAAATTTTATGCGGTAAATGAATTTTATTTTGGTTAAGTCCTATGAAATGCAAAGTGCACATTCAAGAAGTCAAGCAGTTGCACTTTATGGGACATTAGAGCTTTATGTTTATTTGTTTGTTGGCTCATCGAGTCCGCGTAATTGCAACTTATCCAAAATTACTTTATAAGTTCGATCGTTTAAATGAGGTGCGATGTGATAAACAAATTATAATGGTGATTGAAGCGTTTGGAAGGTTTTAATATAACTTCGGAAAAGGCTTAGCGCATTTTTCAGCCCACATGAATTAATAGCTTTTAAGTCTTTTAAGTTTGTAAGTTATGCGGTTTGCGATGCGCACTAAGGAATAAAGCGGAAAAGCTCAAAGAAAACTTTATTCCCTAAAGTTTTTTGTCTTAAAAATAAAAATAAATTTCCTATTTATTTCTAAAGGGTCCCCATTTATTCAAATAAATGTGGGGTGTTGTATAGCACAACAGAACCTCACGTATCCATGCAATTTACTACCTCCTCCTCTCAAAGAGAGTTTTCATCCTTCAGTAAAGTAATGAACCATGATATTAGCAACATCGAACATTACAAAAACCACATACCATAACTAGTTAGTTGAGGCATAAAAAAACTATGAATGTACATGTAATAACATTGTAAGCAATTAAGATAACAACTGCACATAGGTACATAAATTTATCATGATCATGAGGGAATATAAATAAACACTCAGTATTAAAAACAAAAATCTCAAAAATCATCGAGAGGTGGGACTAATCAATTCACATAGCACATAATTTAATCTATCAAAGAGATGACCCACAAACATGGTTGTAACATCTAGCCACCCAACATAGGAATGTATAAGGTGTTGATACATATGAAGTAACAAGTTAGTTTTATGATAGGTGTCAAAACCTCCATAATAGACATATTAAGAAACTTGCAACATATTTACAAGTCACAACCTTATAGCCTATGTAGCTTATATTTACCATAGATACAAGAGTTACTTGGCCAACCATGGACATATAATGTATCAGACATTCTTAGCTAGATATTTCATGATTTCTCATCATTCATCCATAGCACCATATGTATAGGAATAAACATTTTTCTTACTAATGGAGTAATGACTAACAACTAAGGGAGGGACTTCAAATCTCCACCCAATAATAGGCTAACTACATTGCAATATTTCTTGTAACTGACCACCCCCAAGGCAGAGTTATATCCTAAGGAGTGAAGTGCTCAAGGGAAATGTATGCCAACTAGTGAATAAACTGACACAAGAATCCAAAGATCACATAGTGGTTCCACCTGCAAACCTAATATGATATTTAAGAACCCATTATGGTTCCTCTTGCTAAAAAACAACTTCTTTCTTATTTTTCCTTCTATAAATCACAGTTGCATGTTGTTGAACCAACACCTAACCTTTTTCTTAAGCTCTCCTAAGTGTATCCTTATTGTTATAGCAAACTTTTCCAGCTAGTTATTTTGTAGCCAAGTCAATCTCCCCTGTGTGCATTTGTTTACTTCTCTTCTGGGTATTCTCTACTTTTATGATCATAGGCTCTCCTTCTCAAAAATTACTCCCATACCTCATGTGCATATGTCTTCACATTTCCATTCATTGCACATTTTTCTGTATTCCTATTTGCATCACCTTTCTCTACTTGTGTGTTTTCCCCTTTCCTATTGCACGTTGACCATGGGAACACATCCCACAATAGAAGGATGACCTTTTCCTTTCCCATGAGCCCATTCTCTATTTTTAAATTCATGTACCAACTTGCTATTAAGTCAATAGGAATATTGGTGGCAAATAAATGCATAGTTATGAGTTGTGGAGTTTCCCAAGGAGCTTTTCCTCACAATACCGAATGCATGTACATCCTCATCCGAGTCATTTTTATGTTTTTCCATAATTATGTTTAATGGCAATTGTACATAATAATTTTTACATGAGGGGAGAACAAAAGTGTTGTCACAACATTTCAGCCTATAATTCATGTAATACAAACATGAATGCAACATCATGTGGAAATTTCAATTTTTTTCTCCACTTTGACTCAGTCTACTTCACAGATCGTACCATAATACTTTTAGCTTGAACATCTCCAGTACACCAACTCACCTGGCCTCACTTACTAGTCACGATTAAAAAGTATCAACAAGAAAAATCTACATAGACTCCACACTACAGTCTTAATTCATCCTTGGAGTCTATTTGTTGGAAATATCTTCAAAAATGTGAATTATGATGTAGGATTTAATAGTGGCGGGGAATTATATCCCTATATTTAAATCAATTGCTAATAAATTTACAGGGCATTGAAAATTGGATAATAATTAAACCAAAAACATAAAAATTTGTCACCATTTCACTTAACAACCACTCTACATGAACTAGCAAACAACTTGAAAGATTCCAAACTCAAGTCATCCTCAATTTTCAGACCCTTTCTCTAATACCAATTGATGAAATAGAACATACAAGAAAGACAATCAGAAGAGAGAAGAAGATTTGGCAAAAAAAGGCCTCAAGCCATAATCTATGTTCTCACATTGTTTTAGTTTCATATTTCAATCATACAAATATATAATAAAATTATGAAACCACCTCAATTACTCTCACCTTCATACCTCACAAAGAGATAAAGTAGGATGAAAAAAAATGAGATCTATAAAGATATTTAGGATAAAAGCTATATCCTAAGAGGTGAAATACATAAGGGTGGTATGTTATAACTTCATGATTCTATATGAGAAAAAGGCTAACATGTTTGATAAAACACACATATAAAAATATCTTTGACCTTATTATTTAACTAAATACTTATTTAAAAAATATAAAAACATACTCTCTTATATAATAAAATAATAATTGAATAGATAATTGAAATATGAAAAGAGTTTCACATATCAAATGGAAATATAAATTGCAAGACTTACAAAAATTCACATTAAACAATCACACATTTATAAGGGAATTTTTTGCCAAAAATATCTTACTTTCAATTCTTTGTTAAAACTTATAAAAATAATACATAAAGGATTTGTTTTCCAAATATATATTACCTTCAATTATTTATTAAAGCCTAAAAAAATAATACATATTCAATACACAATTTTCTAGGTTCTTCTCTATATTAGAGACCTCCTTTCAAATATTTTTCTTATAATAATTTTCTATTTTCTAACAATTTCTATTTTCCATCTAGTATTAACAATTATGGAAAATATTCCATACTTAAATAATACAATTGGCACAATTTTTTCATTATACAACTCAAGGGATTATTGTCTAGAACTCTAAAAATCTTTGCTCAATTTTTTTTGGTTGAAATATCCCATTTGTTCCAAACCTTCAATAACAATGTGTACTCCACTGCCCAAATCAAAAAATCCTTTCAAATTGTTTCTCACCTTAGATCCTCAAATCCTCATCCCTCTCCATATTGTGGCCAAGTCACGATCCCTTACATTAAATGGACCACAGATTTTATAGTGAATATCTTTACCAAGAAGAACCTTAAAACTGTTTTGAAGCCTCATAAAACTCTCAAGCAATTATTTCAGTCGGCCAAAGAAAAATGAGACTGGATGCAAGGATCACATGTCTATGAAATTCCCTATTCATGTGGGAAGTCCTATAATGGCCAAACTAGAGGGCCTTTCAAAGCCAAGCCAAAAGATCACATAGTGGATCCAAACCACGATCCTTTAGCAAAATTGGTCATCACTATGCACTCTTTTAAGTCCGAATGTCTCATTCAATTTGATCATTCGAAAAAACTAGCCTCGTTTCTATTTTATAACTCTAGGGTTATCAGAGAAGCCTTGTAAATCAAGAAAAACCCTAATAATTTTAGTAGAGAGGATGGATATAGACTTAGCCAATCATTGAAGTCTGTTATCCACGATATTGGCCACTGATAATTTGAACTTTGGCTTCCTATTACCAATTTTTTAATACACCCTTGTGGTTTTTTAATCATTCATTACTCTCTCTCTCTCTCTCTCTCTATATATATATATATATATATATACACACACACACACACACACACTTCAATTCTCTCTCTCTCAGTCAATTTTCCAAAAATCTTGATTCTCTCTTTTGGACAATTTTCCAAAAATATTTATTATAATTAAAATTCTTCTAATTTTTTCCAAAATATTTTTGAATTCATATATCTAAGTTACTATTTATGACACAGTAAAAATGCACTTTTCTCAATTTGTGGATCTGTATGTTATGGGCCCACGATCTTCGAGAAATAGTTCACGATAGAGAAACAAAACTGTTGAGATATTCTCAATTACCACATGTATCCATACTCATTATCATACCAAGAAACAAGTTTCACAAATATAGAATTCAAGGCTATACCAGCATTAACATCAAAATATACTCGACCTTGTATCGCCTGCAAAATCATTCGAAACAAAATCTTCATCAGTGTACCCAAGAATGCCATAAGGGGAAGTCACCCTAACAGTGATCTTGTATTCATATTTGAACGAGGTAGAACATATCCCTTCTTTTGTAGGCACTCCTTTTCAAAACCCTCAAAAACACTATCAAACTTATCAAAAGCAAACTTTGTCCAAATAATAAAACGACCCAAATTCCCACCGAGAGCAAGCTTCAACTAATTTAATCTATCAACACAAGCAATTTCCACACCTGGAATATTCCTGAACGCCTTAACAAGCTTAGCCCCTTCAGTGGCATAAACAATTAAAGGACCTTTGCGTGAGACATAACGCCTGATCGTCATCTTACCCTTACTGGCATGAACACTGTGACTCTTCTTGGCCTTTTCCACGTCATCAAAAGCTCCCACCTTCCTCAAAACCATATAATTCCATCCTTCACATATATAAAATGGAAACAAATAATAGATTACTGCCAACAACTAAAAAGTTGTGCGACAATTCCTTTTTGGTTTCATAAAACTATCTTCTGTTCCACTTTGCCATTTATTCATGGTTCTACACAGTTGTGGTTCCAAACCACATATTTTACCACACTTCTGCTGTGCTTTCGATTTGTGGTTATCACATTCACATTTTGACCTACACCACTTGTTGGCCATTGCACGCTATCCTCACTCTCAACACTTGACTTTCACTCCATATAACAGTTCCATCTAAAATCTGACATGGTCATTGGATCACCATCGATCCTTACGGTGATCGATGGTTGGTCGGTAACCTCATAACACACAATTTAATAAATAAATCTAAACTATATGTAAACCATATTAGACACATGGAAATCCACACAATATATATTCAATTATATATGAACTCTAATGTATTTCAACCTTAGTCACAAATTCACCTGTGATTACATTGTATTTTCTCACGCTCGCCCTTTTGTCACACCATAGACTTTCTTTTATATAGAAATTACAAGAGCGTGGATCATCTAAGGTCCAGGATTTTTCTCCTTTAATTGCTCAAACAAATCCTAACTCTCTCGATATGCATACATTGCAGATAATTAAAATTAATTAAACCTTATTAGCTCCATCAATTTAGTTCCATTTACAATGGTTGCTCACATTTCCCCTTTCAAAGCTTCGGATTCCAATTTTAATGAAATTTTTTCAAATGCTCCTACATCAGACTCCTGAGGTACAAAAATTCCATTACCTCCTAGTCATATGTCATCTACATCTGTCAGCAATTCTACCCACATCCTCTGTGAAATTTCCCTTTGTGAGCTGCTACAAAACCTCTGCAATAGAAATTCCTCCCTGCTACAAGATACCGCACCAAGCTTCTCTCCTTTGAGCTTACTCTTTCGGCATCTCTCTGGTTCTCTCCTCTAGAACCATTTGAGCACTCCTGCTCTAAGCTGATGTAATCTTCTCACCTTTCCTCTGCTGCTACCTTCACAAAATATAAAAACCACAAGCTTTACAAATATTTAACATAAGTGTACCTCTTCTTCCTCGTATGTAATTTATTTCTCACAGGAAATCCTTTCCCTGCTCTGATACCACTTTGACACAATAAAACTGCACTTTTCTTAATTTGCGGATCTGTGGGTTATGGGCCCATGATCTTAGAGAAATATTTCACGATAGAGCAACAAAACCATTTAGATATTCTCGCTAACCACATGCATCCATACTCATTATCATACCAAGAAACAAGTTTCACAAATATAGAATTCAAGGCTATACCAGCATTAGCATCAAAATATACTCGACCTTGCATTGCCTACGAAATCATTTGAAACAATGTCTTCATCAGTGTACCCAAGAATGCCATAATGGGAAGTCACCCTAACAGTTATCTTGTGATAATATTCACACGAGGTAGAAGGTATCCCTTCTTTTGCAGGGACTCCTTTTCAAAACCCTCAAAAACACTATCAAGCTTCTCAAAAGAAGACTTTGTCCAAATAATAAAACGACCCAAATGCCCACCGAGAGCAAGCTTCAGCAAATTCAATCTATCGACACAAGAAATTTCCACACCTGGAATATTCTTGAAAGCCTTATCAAGCTTAGCCCCTTCAGTGGCATAAAAAATTAGAGGACCTTTGTGTGAGACATAACGCTTGTTCCTCATATTACCCTTACTCGCATGAATACTGTGACTCTTCCTGGTCTTTTCCACATTATCAAAATCTCCCACCTTCCTCAAAACAATCTAATTTTTTCCTTCACATATATAAAATGGAAACAAATAACAGATTACCGCCAACAACTAAAAAGTTGTGCAACAATTCCTTTCTGGTTTTGTAAAACTGTCTTCCATTCCGCTCCACCATTTATTTGTGGTTCTACACAGTTGTGGTTCCAAACCACATATTTTACCATGCTTCTGCTGTGCTTTCGATTTGTGGTTATCACATTCACATTTTGACTTGCACCACTCATTGGCCATTGTACGTTGTCCTCACTCTCAGCGCTCGGCCTTCACTCCATATAACAGTTCCATCTAAAATCTGACACTGTCATTGGATCACCATGATCCTTACAGTGATAGATGGTCGATCAGTAACCTCATAGCATATAGTTTAATAAATAAATCTAAACTATAGGTAAACCATATTAGACACACGTAAATCCACACAATATATATTCAATTATATGCAAACTCTTATACCATCTAAGGCATTTCAGCCTTAGTCACAAATTCACCTGTGATTACATTGTATTCTCTCACGCTCTCCCTTATGTCACACCATAGACTTCATTTTATATAGAAATTACAAGAGTGTGGATGATCCATGATTTTTCTCCTTTAATTGCTCAAACAAATCCTAACTCTCTAGATATGCATACATGGCAGATAATTAAAATTAATTAAACCTTATCACCTCCATCAATTTAGTTTTGTTTTTAACCAATTTTGCCCCAATTTACAATGGTTGTTCACATTTCCCCTTTCACAGCTTTGGATTCCAAATTTAATGAAATTTGTTGATGTTCCTGCATCAGTTTAATTCTTAGTTTAAATTAAATTTAAATTATATCAAAAAATTTATAATATTTAAATTAATTTAAATTATAAATTTAAAATAATTCTCAAGTAACTTTTTTTTGGTTTTACTACATTATTTATTATTTGTTGAATTCTAGGAATTATTGTTTTTAAAATAATTAATTATTAATTATTATAATTTTTCAACCAGTCTCAATATCTTGATCCAAAATTAATTATTTTATAATTTCAATTTCAACTTTTTTCTTATTTAACATATTAAATTAATTTATTTGTTGGTTCAAATTTAATTATTATTTTATGTTTAATTTTATTCTATTTTTCCCTTTCTCCCATGGATAATAGTTTACTTCTTCTATGTAATTGGCTTTCTAGCACTTGTTTATTCATAAAGCTAATTCATTGATGATGGATAATGTAATCATCTGAAAAGTTGATTCTCTTGATTCTAACCATCCATTACACAATTCTCCTCTCGAAATTTCTAACAAAATTAAGTTTGTTGTACATATAATTATGTTTTATTAAAGATGCTAAACATATATTATTATTTTCTTTATTCATTTGCATTGGAATTCACTTCTCCTTATTTTTTCCATTTTTTTCTTGAGCTTCCCATTCCGCCTCCTTTAAATCAAGATGATTACTCTTATTTTCTATAAATATGTAAAAATATAGAAATTACAATCGATTTACGTATAAAAAAAATTATGATATAAAAAATTATTTATGGAAAATACACTCAAAATACATTTACACAAATTTATCAAACAAACAATAAGCAATTCATCATGATTACTCTTATTTTCTATAAATGTGTAAAACTAGCAGTTGCCCCTAAAGATGCAAGGATACACCAAATGTAGTTTATCTCGTAAGGATTTGGAAAGATTTGTCTTTCATTGTTGTTCTTGAAGTAGCAATTTTGTCTTGTTGTTATGCATACAACATCTTGAATGAATTATCACCAAAATATGTCAATTGGGTGCCTCCCAAATTTAAGCATTGGGAGTGGAGCACCGCAAAAATCTGCTAATGTAAATTTCAACCACAACCATGTCGGACATGCACATAATCCTACTAATGCAATATCAAAAGGATAAAATCCATGTGCTAATCATGTAAATATTGGAAATTGACTAAAACAACATGTGATTGCGAGTACATGAATACGTCTGTTTACCATGACTTGGAGGAACATGCAATAGGACAATGTCCTACATAAAGGATGAGGTAAAGCTCAACCATGTTGATAAAGATATGCACAAGATAGTTGTGGATGAATTCAAATATGGAACAAAGGAAGAGGTTGCCAATGGCCCAATGGCAAAATTGTTTGATACATATTGCAGTCTACTTAAGCTAGATGAGACACCAGAAAATACAGGGACTCCAATTTTATACCAAAGAGAAAAAGTAATCAATCTATTCCTGATGGGTAAGCGCCAGCCCACACCCCAAATTCACTGTTATAACGTATAAAATGTGTTTGTTCAAATTCCAACGTGTTATTACGTGGCATTTTATTAAAACCGCGAGTTGATACACATCAAACTATGGATAATAAAATAAATGTTAAACCTCGGGTTCTCCACCTCCGTAAGATTTATGATGTTGCCATGGTGATTTGCATTTAATTCTGCAGTAATGGTTCTTTTGGTTCGGTCCTCATGCCACTTGGTTTCCTCGCCTATTGTTCGGGATTATTCCATTTTGGCGGTCACTTGCATTCTATCCCGTGTCTCTGCATGAGGGTTCCGCCTTTGGGTTTTCCGTGCACTTTTGATCTGTGAACTTCGGCCCTCCCTGTAACTGATGTTCAACGTCGAACTGGAATTTTTGTAAACAATGGTAAACTGTTCAGTTTTCTCGGCACGTCCAGTCTCTTCCACTGTAACTGTTTATTCCTGCTTTTTCCGTTATTTCATTTTGTTGTGCTTAGCTTCTGCAACTATTGACTTCGCTCTTCGTGCTTAAGTCGGCCCTCCATGATTTACTTGCACATTCTCCTCCTTCGCAAACTGACCTTTGGGCTCCTTGTGAGCAGGTCTGGTCGTCTTTTTGGTATTAGTTTTCGTTCAGCCAAGAGTCACCACGTTCTTTCTTTTCCGTAAGGTAAGGATGTCGAATCCTTCCTCAGTCATTTGATTTTTCTGAATGGGTCACAATGGCAATCTGGGTTAACGCCATTTCTTGGTTCTGTGCAGGTAATGCAGCTGTCTCACGATCCAGTTCTCGGTCTTGGTTACTCTCGTTTCTCCTTTTCTCACGAGTAGCATCCAAATACGTTTCAACCATCCTTTTTATACTGTAATTTATTCAGGTCTTGCAGGTAGTTTCGTTCCAATGTTTTCTGAGCGTCTTGGCTGTAGCAACCTGTAGGTTGGCTATGTATTATCCGGCTATGTTTCCCCTTGTTTCAACCTAGTCAAGTTTTGTACAGGTTTACTCTTCTGGGTTTCGAGGAACCCCGCCTGTAACCTATGGCTGTTACAAACTCAGTTTCTGTAACCCTAAGGGTTTATGGTCAAACCCTAACTGTATCTTCTTGTTCCGAAGAATTTCGTTTTTTTGATGTAAACAGTGGAACTGTAAGTTCCGGACTCTTAATGTGACTAATTTATATATTTGGAAAGGAAAATTCAATTTTCGTTTTCAATTTGCTCAAGAAATATAATGGCGTAATAACTGTTACCTGTAGGTTGAATTGACTACCTGTGTTTAATTCCTATTTTCATTTCTGTTTCCACGTCTTCTCGTTGGCGTTGTTTGGCCGATTCCTTCCTCGATCTCTGTATTGTGTAAATAATTCGTAGTGCCGCTTTCCTGCACTACCGAAATTGTACACTTTGTATGAGGGAAAAGAAATGAAAGAAATTAATGCCTGGTTACTGTAGTTCTGTTTTAATAAATTGTCAATGCTATGCACGATATACTGTAAACAATAAAATTGTTACTCAACAACCAACACAGATGAATTGCTGAACAATTTGCTACTTGTTTTATTTCTCTTCTTCCTATGACAGGTTTACAGAACCCCTGTAAAGTGACCCTCCTCTTCTTTTTGTAGCCCAGTGGAGGGAAAATTCGTTACCAGTTGGTAACTGCCCCACTGTCAGTTACTCAGTTACACTTTACATATTATTTCTATTTTCGTTTTATCACTAACGAAATTTAAAGCAGCCTAGTAACCCTACTACAGTTTCTTAATAAGAATTAAAAATAAAAAGTTTGTTATACTAAAACAAACCCCTACTGATAACTAATCCTCTAATTCAAGAACAGATAAATTAAACATGGACAGGTTCAAAGACCTGTTAAAACAACACATCACCAAAAGACAGGAAAACTTGCTGACTGTTTGCCTCCCTAGTCGGATGCTCCTGCATCAGGCTCCCGGGGTAGCAAAAAGTCATGGCTCCGCTCCATGAGGTCATCCACTGAATAGCCAGTTTTCTGAATCTGTGCTACGTCAAGCCAGGAACTGTCCTCAATAGGATGGTTCTTCCACTTGACCAGGTACTGTAAATAGTCCTTTCTGCGTGTTCGCTTGGCTACTTGTGTGTCAAGGATACCCTCGATCTCAAGGGGCTGCGCTGCAGGCATCTTCTTTAACCAAAAATCCTCTTCAACTGGGGTGTTCCGTTCTGGCCTTGTTGCCTCTTCGTCTTTGGGACTGGCAGTGTAAGGGAACAAATCTGCCACATTGAAAATGGGTGAAATGCCTATTCCGGGTGGCAGTTGTATTTCATAGGCATTGGCAGAAAACTTGCGAAGAATCTTGCAGGGGCCAATCTTTTTAAACTTTAATTTGTTGTACTGCCCTTTCGGAAACCGTTCCTTGCGCAAGTGAGCAAGTACTTCGTCCCCAATATTGAACTGAACTTCTCGCCTTTTCAAATCTGCCTGCTGTTTGTATCTTTGACTGCTGTCCATCAACTTCAATTTCACCTGCTCATGCAGATCACTCATTGCTTGAGCGAAATCTTCTCCTTCTGCGCTTCTTTTCTCGAGCTTTCCCAAATCCCGCAGTTCATGCACTCCGTGAGGATGCATGCCGTACAGAACCTGAAAAGGACTGTATCTCGTTCTGCGATTTGGAGAATCGTTGTATGAAAATTCCGCTTGGGCAAGTACGCGATCCCACATCCGCGAATTTTCTCCGATTAAGCTTCGTAGCAGGTTCCCCAAACTCCTATTTACCACTTCTGTTTGCCCATCGGTCTGTGGGTGATAAGCGGAGCTGAAATTTAACTGGGTGTCCAGATTTTTCCACAGGGTACGCCAGAAGTGTCCTGTGAACCACACATCGCGGTCTGAAATAATGGACCTCGGCAAGCCATGCAGTCGAACAATTTCTGTGAAGAACAAGTGGGCTACGTGAGTAGCATCACTGGTTTTCCGACAGTGTATAAAATGTGCCATATTTGAGAATCTATCCACCACTACCATCACTGAATCAAATCCTCGTTGTGTTCTAGGCAAACCCAGGACAAATTCCAAACTGACTGAGTCCCATGGTCTACTCGGTATGGGCAATGGCGTATAGAGTCCTGCATTCTCGCTGTGACCTTTTGCCAACTGACACATTTTGCACCTGCTTACATACCTCTTCACATCTCGCCGCAACTTTGGCCAATAATAGAAATGCTCTATCTGGGATAATGTCTTGTATATACCGAAATGTCCGGCTAGACCTCCGCTATGCTTCTCCCGAATAATGTTCTCCCGCATTGAACAATCGGGAATACACAACTGTCCTCCCCTAAATAACAATCCTTCTTGCAGATTTTAGTCCAACCACGGACTGTTATTCCATAGTAAAGGGTTCTCACATGCCTCATGTGCCTCCTTGAAATCTGTATCTGTCTGATATAGATCCCTCAAGTGCTCAAAACCAAGCACCTGCACCGTACTCTCCTGCAAGAGCAAAACTCTTCTGCTTAATGCGTCTGCCACCTTGTTGGATTGTCCACTGATATGTTTCAATACAAATGTAAAGCTTTGCAGATATTCCACCCACTCTGCATGCTTGTGATTCAACTTGTGCTGCTGCATAACATACTGTAAAGCAGAATTGTCAGAAAGTAACAAAAAATCATTACCTAACAAATAGTGCCTCCAGTGCTTCAAGGCTTGAATGACCGCATAAAATTCTTTGTCGTATGACGAATACTTCTGTCTATTGTCGTTCAATTTCTCACTGAAATAAGCAACCGGTCTGTCCTCCTGGCTAAGTACTGCCCCAATGGCTATACCACTCGCATCACAACGAACTTGAAAAAGTTTGTTGAAATCTGGCAATCTCAAGATCGGCCTCTCAGTGATCTTTTTCTTCAGAGTCTGAAAACTATTTTCTGCTGCTTCATTCCAGCAAAAACGCTGATTTGCCTTCTTGATTGTGTCCAACATGGGTGTGCAGATCCCGCTAAAATTGCTGATAAAATTCCTGTAAAAGCTTGCTAAACCATGAAAGCTTCGAACCTCGAAGAAATTCTTTGGGGATGGCCACTTAACTATTGCTGCTATATTTTCCGGATCCATCTTCAACTCGTTTTCTGCAATCACAAAACCCAGATAAACTAATTCTTTTTGAAAAAAATTACGCTTTTTCAAATTTATCAGCAGTTTGTTTTGCTGCAATCTTCTCAATACACTTCGAACATGTCGGAAGTGTTCTTCCTTCGTTTTGTTGAAAATTAAAATATCATCTAAATACACAATCACAAATTTCCCAATGAACTCCTTCAATACTTCATTCATTAGGCGCATAAAAGTACTGGGAGCATTGCTTAATCCAAATGGAATCACCAGCCATTCATACAACCCTTCATTCATCTTGAAAGCTGTCTTCCACTCATCCCCTTCTCGAATTCAGATCTGGTGGTAGCCACTCTTCAAATCAATCTTCGAAAAATATGCTGCCCCACTCAAACAGTCCATCATGTCATCCATTCTCAGTAGTGGAAACCTGTATCGAATCGTAATCTTGTTAATAGCTCTCGAATCTGTACACATTCGCCATTCGCCACCTTTCTTAGGAGCTAATACTGTCAGAACTGCATAGGGACTCATACTCTCTCTGATCATTCCTTTATCAAGCAATTCCTGCACCTGTTTCCGAATTTCTTCATTATATTTCGGGCTCATACGATAAGCTGCCTTGTTTGGCAAGCTAGCTCCTGGTATAAAATCAATACAGTGGCTGATACCTCTCTCGGGGGGCAGTTCATCTGGAAGATCGTCCACTATGATATCTCCAAAATCCTACAACATGTTTTGAATCTCCTCAAGTAAATCTGAAATCGTGGTGTGCAGTACCACTCTTCTTGGCCTTCTCACCACAGCAAAATTCACTTCATTATTTTCGATCTGTTTCAGAAACTCTTTTCCACCCATCAGCAGTGCTTTTACTCCACTAGCTTCAGTTGTACCTTCCTCTTTGATGGGTACAAGCGTGTGCTTGATCCCATCTTTGACAAACTTATAGCAGTTCATTTTTCCGTCATGAACTACTTTTCTGTCAAACTGCCAGGGCCTTCCTAACAGTATATGACAGACATCCATTGGCATAACATCGCAGATAATTTTGTCCTTATATCTGCCTATCTGGAACTCCACCTCGCATTGTTCATCAACTAACAGTTGATGTCCTTTCTGCAGCCACGACACTTTGTAGGGAGTGGGATTTTTCAGCTTTTTCAGTCCCAACTTCTCCACCATTTCCGTGGCCACCAAATTATCGGTACTTCCGCTGTCAATGATCAGTTTGCAGCACTTTCCCTATGATTTTCAAACTGTCCGGAACAAAGCCTTTCTTTGATCTGGTTCCATAATCTCCTTTGCTACTTTTATCAACACCTTGTTCAGCACCAACGCTTCCCCTGTCTCTGGTGCATTTTCCACCTCCTGAGGTGGTGCTTCTGCTTCCTCAGGCTGGGCAACATAAGCTCCTCTCCCACCTGTTGGTTCACCTTCAGGACATTCATACAATTTGTGCCCCCACTTGTGGCACCTATAGCACTGGACAGTTCCTCTGCCCTGACCATTACCTCTCCCTCACTGGGCTGGTCGTCCTCCTCTAGTGCTACTGTCCTTTTCTGTTGTCCCTGCAGTTTTGGAACTGCTGCCTTCCTCATTGGAACCTGTCCCTCTGCCTCTGCCAAAGGCCTTCCCCTTTCCTCTGCCAGATCCACCTCCTCTTCTGGCATTCTGCTTCCTGTTTATTTTCTCCTCTGCCTTCAAGGCAAACTGGTATGCTTCATCTAAAGTTCTGGGTGAAAGAATACCGATTTCATGCAGTGTCTCCCCTCTCAGCCCATTCACGAACCTTGCTGTTTTTTCTGAGGTATCTTCCATATACCCTGCCCTCAAATTCAACTTATAAAATTCTTCTGTATATTCCTTGACCGTCATTCCCCTTTGCCTCAAGTTTTGTACTTGCCTGTACAGCATAATTTGATAATCTTTAGGCAGAAACTTCTCTTTCAGTTTTGCCTCCATTCTGGCCCACTTCCTTATAGACTGTTTATATAGCCTTTTCCTTTCTGCCTGAACGTTGTCCCACCACAAGGACGCATGTCCTTTCAATTTGGTGGCAGCGAACTTTGCCTGCTTGTCCTCACTGGTTTCCTCAAACTCAAAGTATTTATTTACTTCACTCAGCCAATCCAATAACACATCTGCCGACAAACTTCCGTCATAAGTGGAAAGTTCATGTTTTGGCTTATGACTGGACAATAGAACTGATTTCGACAATCTAAGTTCAGGTGTCACCCCTTCGAATTCATCTGCTGGTTCTGCAACATCTTCATCACTGTCATCCGCTGGGTCTCTCCTCCCCCCAGCTTCTACTGCTTCCAATCTTTGATTCAAAATTTGAATCTCTTCTCGCAGTCCCTCTTCTGCTACTCTTCGGACTACTCTTCCTCTTGCTCTTCCTCGTCTGCCAACTTCCATCTTCTCGTGACCTTAAACTTGCTCCGATACCACTTGATGGGTAAGCACCAGCCCACACCCCAAATTCACTGTTATAACATATGAAATGTGTTTGTTCAAATCCCAACGTGTTATTACATGGCGTTTTATTAAAACCGCGAGTTGATACACATCACACTATGGATAATAAAATAAATGTTAAACCTCGGGTTCTCGACCTCCGTAAGATTTATGCTGTTGCCATGGTGATTCGTATTTAATTCTGCAGTAATGGTTCTTTTGGTTCGGTCGTCGTGCCACTTGGTTTCCTCACCTATTGTTCGGGATTATTCCATTTTGGTGGTCACTTGCATTCTATCTCGTGTCTCTGCGTGAGGGTTCCGCCTTTGGGTTTTCTGTGCACTTTTGATCTGTGAACTCCGGCCCTCCCTGTAACTGATGTTCAACGTTGAACTGGCATTTGTGTAAACAATGGTAAACTGTTCAGTTTTCTCGGCACGTCCAGTCTCTTCCACTGTAACTGTTTATTCCTTCTTTTTCCGTTATTTCGTTTTGCTGTGCTTAACTTCTGCAACTATTGACTTCGCTCTTCATTTGGCTACAGGTGGTTTCAGCTGTGATGTCTCACGGATTCACTCAGCTACGTCAGGCGCTCGAACTGGTAAGTCAACCCTCCATGATTTACTTACACATTCTCCTCCTTCGCAAACTGACCTTTGGGCTCCTTGAGAGCAGGACTGGTCGTCTTTTTGGTATTAGTTTTCGTTCAGCCAAGAATCACCACGTTCTTTCTTTTCCGCAAGGTAAGGTTGTCGAATCCTTCCTCAGTCCTTTGATTATTCTGAATGGGTCACAATGGCAATCTGGGTTAACACCATTTCTTGGTTCTGTGCAGGTAATGCAGCTGTCTCGCGAACCAGTTCTCGGTCTTGGTTACTCTCGTTCCTCGTTATCCCACGGGTAGCATCCAACTACGTTTCAACCCTCCTTTTTATACTGTAATTTATTTAGGTCTTGCAGGCAGTTTCGTTCCAATGTTTTCTGAGCATCTTGGCTGTAGCAACCTGTAGGTTTGCTATGTATTATCCGGCTATGTTTCCCCTTATTTCGACCTAGTCAAGTTTTGTACAGGTTTACTCTTCCGGGTTTCGCGGAACCCCGCCTGTAACCTATGGTTGTTACAAACTCAGTTTCTGTAACCCTAAGGGTTTCTGGTCAAACCCTAACTGTATCTTCTTGTTCCAAAGAATTTCGTTTTTGTGATGTAAACAGTGGAACTGTAAGTTCCGGACTCTTAATGCGACTAATTTATATATTTCGAAAGGAAACTTCAATTTTCATTTTCAATTTTCTCAAGAAATATAATGGCGTAATAATTGTTACCTGTAGGTTGAATTGACTTCCTGTGTTTAATTCCTATTTGCATTTTTGTTTCCACGTCTTCTTGTAGGCATTGTTTGGCCGATTCCTTCCTCGATCTTTGTATTGTGTAAATAATTCGTAGTGCCGCCTTCCTGCACTACCGAAAATGTACACTTTGTACGAGGGAAAATAAATGAAAGAAATTAATGCTTGGTTACTGTAGTTCTGTTTTAATAAATTGTCAATGATATGCATGATAGACTGTAAAAAATAAAATTGTTACTCAACAACCAACACAGATGAATTGATGAACAATTTGCTACTTGTTTTATTTCTCTTCTTCCTATGACAGGTTTGCAGAACCCCTGTAAAGTGACCCTCCTCTTCTTTTTGTAGCCCAGTGGAGGGAAAATTCGTTACCAGTTGGTAACTGCCCCACTGTCAGTCACTCAGTTACACTTTACATATCATTTCTATTTTCGTTTTATCACTAACGAAAATTAAAGCAGCCTAGTAACCCTACTACAGTTTCTTAATACGAATTAAAAATAAAAAGTTTGTTATACTAAAACAAACCCCTACTGATAACTAATCCTCTAATTCAAGAACAGACAAATTAAACATGGACAGGTTCAAAGACCTGTTAAAACAACACATCACCAAAAGACAGGAAAACCTGCTGACTGTTTGCCTCCCTAGTCGGATGCTCCTGCATCAATTCCAATTGACTACGTGAATTGGTGATTATCTTGCCCAATCCATACAAAAAATGAAATTTTATTCCAAAAGATCAAATTAGTAATATTTAATTTTGAAAAAAATGTATTATATTTTTAATATATTTTTAAAATCTTTCATTTAATCATTGTAATTTTATCAACATAATTTTAAGTGTTTCTCAATTTGTTCCTTGAACTAAATACAAATCACTTCAAAAACAAAATCTCCATATTTTTATTGCACCGCAAAAGTTTGCTAATGTAAATTTTAACCACAAAAGGATTGGGAGTGGAGCACCGCAAAAGTCTGCTAATGTAAATTTTAACCACAACCATGTCGGACATGCACATAATCCCGCTAATGCAATATCAAAAGGATAAAATCCATGTGTTAATCATATAAATATTGGAAATTGACTAAAACAACATGTGATTGCGAGTACATGAATACGTTTGTTTACCATGACTTGGAGGAACATGCAATAGGACAATGTCCTACAAAAAGGATGAGGTAAAGCTCAACCATGTTGATAAAGATATGCACAAGATAGTTGTGGATGAATTCAAATATGGAACAAAGGAAGAGGTTGCCAATGGCCCAATGGAAAAATTGTTTGATACATATTGCACTCTACTTAAGCTAGATGAGACACCAGAAAATACAGGGACTCCAATTTTATACCAAAGAGCAAAAGTAATCAATCTATTCCAATTGACTCTCTGAATTGGTGACTATCTTGCCCAATCCATACAAAAAATGAAATTTTATTCCAAAACATCAAATTAGTAATATTTAATTTTGAAAATAATATATTATATTTTTAATATATTTTTAAAATCTTTGATTTAATCATTGTAATTTTATCAACATAATTTTAAGTGTTTTCTCAATTTGTTCCTTGAAAGAAATACAAATCACTTCAAAAACAAAATCTCCATATTTTTATTGCAATTCAAGACGTACAATACACACATTCTATTATGACAACAAAACATTTAAATTTTGTCGTAGTCAAAACTTGTTCTGCATTACACTGGATGCATGGATGCAGCGCTTATTTTCTTTAATCAGGGGATTGGGGAAAAAGAAAACACAATAAGGAAAAGCAATTACTTCTTTGAAAAAAAAAAAAGTCAATACTGAGATAGCAGATGATTCGATTCGATTCAGTTTAGTTTGGGGAGTAACCATCGTTGATACTGATAGAGCAGATGAATGACGTCACGATCGCTATTCTATTCAATGTGTAACTTGGAAGTGTCCAATTTTGAGACAATGTCCCTCTAGCTTCCAAGGAATGGAATGAATGACGATTTCTTTTTCTTTTTTTTTGTACAAGTGTAGGTCAGGGTGTAGGATGGGAATATTTTTTGGAATAAAATTGGTAGGTGATGTCATCTATCTGATCCAGCTACGGCCATGAATGTAATTGATGGTTATAAAGGGCGCGGCCTCGTAGAACTGAGTTCATGCGACCATGAAACTCTTTTGGTTTCACTTGCTCCACTTCCGTAACATTTATACTGCCCATAATGCGCAGTCCTGAAAGAATGAAAACATGAATAATATGTTAGAATATTTATGAGGTTATATCTATGGGATTCTCATGATTATAAATATGCACTGTTATTGTTATTGTATTTGTACTGGTGACGTCGGGATATTAGAAGGATAGCGCGAGGGTGGCACGTTACCTACGAGTTTTAATGCATTCAGACGATATCGAAAAGATGTCAATGCTGTAAAACTAAAACACCGCCGAAAATAGGTCTACAAAAGACTTAAAATGCAGCTCAATATTCCATCAAAAGAAGCAAAAAAACTTAGCATTCAACCATGAGATCTACAAGGCGTAGCTGGTTTTCATACACAATTATTAAAAAGTGTTCTATAGAAACTAGCTCAAAACCTAGAAGGCAATATACGGATCTGAAGGATAATATTTCTACACAACGAAAGGAAGCTCAATGTGTTTGAAAACCTTTGAAAATATTACGAATAGATCAGAAAAGAACAAAAAAAAACAGAACATTTGTCTGCATGTATTAATCTACCAAACCCTCACCCCAATATCTCAAAAATCCCTACGAGAAAGCGCAAATTTAATGAAGAAACCAGAATGCCTTGAAAATATGCCTTGCAAAACTCAAAATGTAGCAATAAACAGAGGAAATTACTCTGATCGCTCAAAACAAAACCAATGGAATTTAAACCAAAATTTGGGAAAGAACAACCTACCTGTAACGATAAAAAATAGCAGAGACAACGAAATGCCGTAGGCCGGCTGCAGATCCATGGATTTCAGAGCGAGTTCTATCGATGAGATCACCAGAGATACGGATTGAAAATAATGCCTTCCACTTTGGTAACACCCTATCCTGATACCTTAGAAATCTGCAATCGTAAAAGGCAGAACGATCTCCCGAAATCCTCACCGCCACAGCTTGATCTTCCAGGGTAAGATGTCGTGGACCGTATGAATTCTGCATATAACTTAACTTCACTTAGTAAGTGGGGAAATTGTAGATATTTTTCCACTTCTAAGTTTGCAACATGACAAGATTCTTTCACGGTATGGTATAGAGTAATTGTAAAGTTTCTTGTTTTAGTGAGAAATATTAGGACATTCCTTAATTCTCTGTCTAGATTATTATATAAATTCAACCTTGGACAATATGGCAGTTGTTTACTTGAATCAATAGCAGGAAATAAAAATGTGTGGAATAATTCAAAAGTAAATAGCTTTGATGTAAATATATAAATTACAATCAATTTACATATAAAATAAATTATGAAAAATACAATCAAAGCAAATACATATACAAAAATTTGTGAAACAAACAAACAATAAGCAATTCATTCATTTTTATATATCTTTTATTTAATATTTTGTATTTAAAAATATGATTATATATATAGATATATATAATTTAGCAATAAATAATAAATAAATGAAAATTATTTTATAATTATTAATAAATTATATTTTCTGAAAATAATTTTTGTAGGTGATAATTACCGACGCTTTTGGAATCAACGAGTGTCATTCATTTTCAAAAAAATATAATACAGGGAACTTCGAATATAGGAAACTTTGAATGTAAACTAATATCTATATTGTTGGTAGTAAGAAAAATTTAAGTTAACTGAGAGGCTGTCTTCACTTACACGCATCACAAAAACGAAAAAATGTTCGACGCATCAAAATAAATCAGAAATATTAGAATTCACCCAGGCTCCAGCTAATAAAGACGACAAGTCACGTGTTGTAACCGTCACCGTGGCTCTTAGATCACTAGTTGAAAACATATCACGTCACATAATGAAAACACGAAGCAATAGCGTATTTCAAAAAAGTTAAAAAAGCGGTAAGCAGCATATTTAAGAACACGAAAAAACAGGTGGCAAGTGGATAATGAGAATTGTTATTCCTGGCTATTGTGTACGCTTCATATCATTTAATGATTTGTTGATTATATTTATATTATTAAAAAAAAAAACAAATTATTTTATTGAGAATAGTTAAAGTAGGGGGACTAGATAATGAAAAGTAAATTTTTCAAGATGCTGGTAAAACTTTCCAAGAATAGGAGGTGGTTGGGAATAGTGGGAGAAACAGTTACCTACCCTCCAGGGATAAAAGGAAAACCCATGAGAGGGGCAGGGGTTCTGTACTTTTTCTGGACAAGAAGGGGAAGTATTTTCTAGAGCTGGAAGAGATCTAGTTGAAAATAGCTTCTGCAACCCTTGAGAGCCAAATTATCTGAATGTGATTGGATTGGCCATCCAGAGGTCACAGCAGAAAGTTTCCATTGTTGCCCGTGGCACCGTCCAGATTCTGGGCTAGGGGGCAAGCGGAGGACGTAATAGCCTCCCTTGATGGTTGGGTGGACAACAGCTTAAACTTCTGTGAATACAGATAAGTATTTCTGCGCATTGAGTATTTATTTAATTATGAATTTTGGATGGAAGTCTTTCGTTGAAGAGAATGTTGGCAATATAGCCTGTTAGCTTATAATGCTTTTATACAAACTATGTGATGCTTGAACAGAGGGTAGTGGAAACTGTAGAGAAAGTTCCTACTGTTTTTTCCTAATGGAATATTTAGAAATCTGTTAGTGTAAAACATAGCTCTGCTACCTTTCGTTTTCTTCACTATTTAATGGAAAATGGAGCAATCTGTTATTAGAATATAGTTATTTCTATGTTTTGGTGAATTACAGTGCCCTTAAAAAGAAAGAAAGAATTACGTTAATGTAGATAAGAACAAAGCACTATTCATCTAAACAAAGTGTCTACTTCATAGTCGGTGATCAACAGTAAAATAAATAAACAAGCATAATGATTACATTCTAGTTCTGTAGCATAAACAGCACAACAGGTAGGGCGCAGCCTACCGAAACACAAACACTACAATATCACCGATAGGTACGGTGGTAAGAAAATATGTATGCATGGAAATTACAAACCCTGACATGTAAAATTCCATCTGGCTGAGCACTGTCGAAGGGCGGTGCGCTACGCACAACCCTTCCTCTTCGGAGTGACAGCTCAAAGTACAGGAGAGCCACAACAAATAAATGTTATGTGCATGTGAAATGAAAATATGAACATAGCTTACTTATAAGAAAAGCATATATAGCAACACCCTGTACAAAAATGCAGGTAGGCGGAATTTAAGAACTAAAGGCTGTAATGCCGAAAACGATGAAATAGCAATGTTTGCAATAGTTACACATAAGAACTAGAATCGTTTAAGCATGAACAGTAAACAATGTAAATCGGCCCTCAAGATCACAATCACTGGCCAAACAAGTCACCGGAACCTCGGAGTACAAATGCATCAAACAGTGAGCTAGGGTTTGAGTTGGTAAACTGTCCAAGGGTAACCCCCCTTTTGCTCCCAACAGAATAAATTATTACATAAATAACGAAAAACACAGTCGCCTACGGAGCTGGGCTCCTCAAGGCCCTGAGACATCACTGAAAACGGCGGGTAAACCCGCATCAAAACAAAGAACAGAGAACTCTGGGAACCGAAAATCAGGCCTCGGTAAGGAGAGAGCTCCGCCCATCGGAAATGAACTCAAATCCCTGTGCAGTGCGGCAGAATTCATCAGTCGAGACAGCCGCAGAGATGCCAGTTAAAGGTTAGAAGTGAGGGTTCGATTCCTCGTACCTGTGAAAGAAAATGAGGAGCGACCAGTTAGTGAAGAGATAAACTGTAAGGGTTTTGGGTAGAAAACGAGCATGATAAACCAAACCCTACAAAATTAATTCACAGCAAAGATGATATATGTACCTGTAGAAATTTATAGCCGAAGCCATCTTTGTTTAAAAAAATAATAATAATAAAACACGAGCCATGGGGTTAGTCCATCGTTTGGAGGGAAAGGGAACTGAAATCACTCAATGAGCTGGAAATAGGGTCTGGAAGTGTATTCTTACCCTCAGCGCTGTAGAAGAGACTGTAGCTCTCTATGGTAGTCCTGCTCTGGGGCTACCGTAGCGCAATCGAACATTGCACAATTAAAAACAAAACCTGTAGAGGTAGTTTACGGAAGATCAACAGATTTCGTGCTAGGAAGCCAAAAGAACACGAAGATAGCAAGTGGAAAACTAAGAGGAAAACCATAGATGATGTAGCTGGAGATTCAAACCTGGTTATATATAAGGAAACCGGCAGAGAAATCAAGCTAAAGAAATGCCAACTGAAAACCCTAGACAACGAAGAATGCGTGGAGCGCACTGTGAAACTGTTTGAAAACGCCGAGCCTGCAACCCTCCCGTGCGTTGACTAACAGTCGAGCCAGAAACCCTCCTAGCTCACTGTGAGACTGGCAAAGAACACCGTAGCCATTCTTCTCTCCTTTGGAGGGAAATGAAGAATCCCAAGGGAAATTAGACACATGTAAGCACAGTACCGCCGAAAAATCGTGCATAAATGACAGGCTATTGCTTGGAGGCCGGTTACAATGCCAAGTGGAGCGACATTTCCCAAGGATCTCTATTGAATATCAACACAATTAATATGACAGTTGGCGCAATCACCATAGGCTCAAATCACAGGCAGATAATAACATAGTGCAAGTTAATGTATTAAACATACATGTAGATAGTGCCAGAGCCTTATTACACACAACTTCGTTAACCAAAGCTCACCCGAACCAAACATGTATTTATGTTGATAAATTCAATTGTGTGGAAAACGAATATAATCATGTGCTCATGAATCCGTCTAAATGTACAGGTGAAGTGAAGTATATTTGATGGCAGTTAGAAGTATAACAGTTAATTTTTTTTTATGATGGTAATCTTTTAATATTGATAGATGTGACAAGTGGTATCAGAGCCAAGTTGCTACACTGGGATCCTAAGGGTCTACTAACATTGAAGCTGTGCATGTGTTTAGTGCACTGAGAAGAAGCCCGTGGCATGAGGGAAGTTGAAGCGTCGCAGTCGCAACCAAAAGCTCCAACAATCATGAATCCAGAAATGTGGGTTCAATTAACTATTGAACAACAAAAAAAGACAAGTCAATTACTTGAGGAACAGCAGCAACAAACTGCATTCTTGTTAAATACAGTGCAGCAACTGCAAGAAGAGATGATGAGAGTCTGGAAGGACAATGAGAGGTTGTTGCAAGATCAAGAAAGGATCTTAAAAATTTTATTTGACAAAGAAAATAAGGAGATGGGGCATCCCAGTGCGGAGAAAGAATTGTCAACGGAACAAGAGGAACATCAAACTAGAAACAATACCACAGGCAGGACGGAAAAGAGTCCTTCTCAAAAGAGCAAAAACAACTATAATGAGGCAGAGTCAGGTAATGAGTCTGACCAGTAAGATCCTAAGAGGCAGAAAGTCGAACTACAGGGGGAGTTTCGTAAGATTAAGCCACCAACATTTGATGGTGAGGAGGAAGAGGTGGCTGAGGCATGGATGATCAATATAAATAAATACTTCCAGGTATATGAGTATAGCAGCAATCTGAAGGCTAGATTGGTTATATAGCAGTTATAAGAAAAAGCCACCCTGTGGTGGGAGGAGGTGGAAAACATGCACAACATCGACAAGCGAGATATCACATGGGAATTGTTTCAGCAATATTTTAAGGACAAATATTTGACAGAAAGATTTTATGACGACAAGGCTAAGGAGTTCCATGATCTTCGGTCGGGACAGATGACCATGGACTAATATGTCACAAAATTTACCTCCTTGTTACGTTACGTTCCTTATCTCCGCGAAGAAAAAGCCAAGGTTCAGAGATTCTTAAGCAGTCTACCTGCTCATATGAGAGAGTGGATAGAATTTGTTAACCCATAGACTATGGATGAGGCTATCGAAAAGGAAAGAATGTGCTATTAGCAAATTAAAGCCAAGGGGGGAGGAGGAAAAAGCTGGCAGCCAAGGAAAAATCAGAAGAATACTTCTACCTTCAAAAGTAGTAAAAGTAGTAACTTTAAAGGTTCAGCAAGAAATTCCATCAACAAGCAGTTTGGTAAAAATCATGAAAGAACTAAGTGGCTAGCAGAGCAGAAGCCCACAAAAGCATCCAGCAAGCCAGAACAAGGGCAGATTTCAAAACCTCCCCGACAGTGTTGGGGCTGTGGAGAGGCTCACTACTATAAAAACTATCCCCAACAGAATAAAAATGAGACGGTAGAAAATCTGCAAGAGGCATCTATAGTGGGAGATTTGGCGCGAAATGTACCTCACATAAATGCAACCTTGGAGGACCGACAGGATGATTTCTAGCCCACGATGATTGAATTGGAAGGTACTATACTAACCAAACCTGTGTCGATTTAGTAGATCCTGGAGAAAGTTTAAGTTATGTAAGTCCTAAAGTAGTGGAGTCATGCAAATTAAAAGAGAAGAAATTCAAGATCTCCTGGTTAGTTCAATTAGCTACCGGGGCAAAGCGTAAAGTAACTGCGAAAATTCCTAACTGTGTTTTGGAAGTAGCAGAGCATCAGTTACAAGTAGACTTAAATATCTTACCATTGGGATCATATGACGTGTTGTTGGGCATGGATTGGCTGGAAAGACGTCGGGCCCTAGTGGACTGCAAAGAAAAGGTTATTCATATCAGAATGCAAGATGGTACGCGTAAGGAAATTCAAGGAATTAAAAAACTAGTACAACTACATCCCATAACAACATCTCAATTGGGCAAGTGTATCCAGAAAGGATGCCAGTTGTATGCCATCCAAGTAGGGTATGCAGATTCCAAGGGAAAAGCTTCAATAATGGAAGATATTCCTGTGGTACAGGAATTCTTGGATGTATTTCCAGAAAACATTCCTGGATTGCCACCTAAGAGGGATATTGATTTCACCATTGAATTGCTGCCAGGAGCCACTCCGATATCAAGAGCACCCTATAGAATGAGTGTTCCAGAATTAATAGGGCTAAATATGTAGTTACAGGAATTGATGGACAAAGGCTATATCCACCCAAGTGTGTCTCCTTGGGGAGCACCAGTTCTTTTTGTTAAGAATAAAGACGGAACCTTACGCATGTGCATGGATTACAGGCAGCTTAATAAGCTGACAGTTAAGAAAAAATACCCCTTACCAAGAATCGATGACCTTTTCGATCAAGTGAGAGGGGCTAAGGTGTTCTCTAAGATAGATCTAAGATCCGGGTATCATCAGATTCGGATCAAGGATGAGGACATCTACAAAACAGTGTTCCGCACACATTATGGGCATTATGAATTCCTGGTGCTGCCCTTTGGCTTGACAAATGCACCAGCAACCTTCATGAGGTTGATGAATGGCATCTTTCATCAGTTTTTGGATAATTTTGTACTTATTTTCATAAATGACATACTAGTATATTCAAAAATAAAGGAAGAACATAAAGAACATTTAAGAATAGTTTTGGAAATGCTGAGGAAACATCAGCTTTATTCCAAGTTTAGCAAGTGTGATTTCTTTAAATCAGAAATCCAATACTTGGGACATGTTATATCAGCTGAGGGGATATCAGTAGATCTCCAGAAGATCAAAACTTTTAAGGAATGGCATGTCCCTCAGAATGTGGCAGACATTAGATCATTTATGGGTCTAGCTGGATATTATAGAAGGTTTATAGAAGGGTTTTCTAAGATTGCTTTCCCCATTACATCTTTGCAGAAGAAGGGTAAGCCTTTTAAATGGATAGAAGAATGTCTGAATAGCTTCGAAAAGCTGAAACAACTCCTAATCACTGCACCAGTATTGAAGGTATCTTACCCCAGAAAGGACTATGAGGTTTTCACTGATGCTAGCAAAGAAGGAGTTAGTGCGATATTAACTCAGGAAGGCAAAGTGGTAGCCTATGAGTCTAGGAAGTTGAAAGAACATGAACAGAAATATTCTGCCTATGACTTGGAAATCACAGTCATGGTGCATGCTCTCTGAGTATGGAGACATTATCTGCTGGGTAAAATATTTATAGTTAAAACAGACCATAGCAACTTGACAAATTATTTCAAGCAGGAAAATTTAAATTCTAGACAGGCAAGATGGAACGCCTTTTTGAGTGAATTTGATATGGAAATCCAACATGTTAAGGGGAAGTAAAACCGAGTTGCAGATGTGTTGAGCAGAAAACTGCATGGTATTTATGCCTTATATTACAGTCAACCAGCAAGCCAATTGTTGGAACAATTAAAAGAAGAAGCACAGAAAGACCCAGAATATCAATATCTGTGTCAGCAAATGGAGGATAATGAGCAGCAAGGAAATTCCTCAGAGTTTGGAAATAAAAAAGATCAGGTATTGACCTTTCGCGGAAGAATCTATGTGCCTAATCGTACCGGTCTTAAAGAGTTAATCTTAAATGAATACCATCGCAGTAATTATGCTGGCCATCCGGGCTATCACAAAATGCTCACTGCAATACGAAAGATATATTATTGGCTAGGTATGCGAAAGAACCTTGCATATTATCTAAGAAAATGTTTGGAATGTCAGCAGGCTAAAGTGGAGCATCAACATCCTGTAGGACTACTGCAGCCCATACCTATTCCTGAGTGGAAGTGGGAGGTTATCTCCTTGGATTTTATCACAGGGCTACCATGAACAAGAAAGCAAAATGATTCCATCATGGTGGTAGTAGACAGATTAAGAAAATCTTCCCATTTCATACCGGTACAATCTACATACAAGATGGTACAGATTGCGGATATATTTATGAAGGAAATCTTTAGGTTGCATGGAATACCTAAGACTGTAATTTCCGATCGGGATGTTAAGTTTACATCCACATTCTGGAAAACCTTGTTTTCCGGTCTGGGAACTCAAATACACTTTAGTACTGCCTATCATCCTCAGATAGATGGTCAGACGAAGCGGGTAAACCAAGTTCTGGAAGACATGTTGCACATGTATGTGATGCAGCAACCGGTTAAGTGGGAGGATTACTTGCATCTGGTGGAGTTTTCCTACAACAACGGGTATCAGGAATCTTTCAAAATGAGTCCCTTTGAGGCATTGTATGGGAGGCAATGCCGTACACCCACAAACTGGAGTAGTCCAGAAACAAAATTATTGTTGGGACCTGAAATGTTAGCTGAAATGGAAGCTGAAGTCAAAAGAATAAGGCAGAATCTAAAGGCTACGCAGGATAGACAAAATATGTACACAGACAAGAAAATATCCTACCGTGAATTCGTTGTAGGAGAGCACGTATACGTAAGAGTTAAGCCCAAAAGGAGTACCATGACATGGACCTCCTATACCAAATTGGCTCCCCGATATTGTGGACCTTTCCAAATACTGGAAAGGGTGGGACCAGTAGCTTATAGACTAGCCTTACCCAGTCATATTCAAGTACACAATGTCTTCCATGTGTCCTTACTGAAGCGATATGTACATGATGAAAGACATGTGATTCATTGGCAAAGTATTCGGGTAAGAAAATGGGATAGGAATCCTAAATTAAAGTTTTGAATAATAATTGTATGCTGACTTGAAAATACTTGTTTTTCAGGTAGAACCGGACGACGAGTTTCTGGTCGAGCCGCAACGCATACTTGACAAAAGAGAAATTGAGCTCCGCAAACGAGCAATCATCGAGGTGAAAGTGCAGTGGAAGCACTTCATATCGGATGAAGCTACTTGGGAGGATGAGAACTTTATGCGGGAATCTTACCCAGAGCTCTTCACAAGGCTGGGCTAAGACACCGAGGACGGTGTTACTTCCAGGGGGGGAGGATGTAATAGCCTCATTAGAGTTAACTAGTATTAACTGGTTAGAGATTTTTATTATTTAAATTTCGGGCTAAGGAAAAAGACTTGAAGATTTATTGTAGATTTAAAAAAAAAACAAATTATTTTATTGAGAATAATTAAAGTAGGAGGATTAGATAATGAAAAGTAAATCTTTTAAGCTGCTGGTAAAAGTTTCCAAGAATAGGAGGTGGTTGGGAACAGTTGGAGAAACAGTTACCTACCCTCTAGGGATAAAAGGAAAACCCAGGAGAGGGGAAGGGGTTCTGTACTTTTTCTGGGCAAGAAGGGGAAGTATTTTCTAGAGCTGGAGGAGGTCCAGTTGAAAATAGCTTCTGCAACCCTTGAGAGCCAGATTATCTGAATGTGACTGGATTGGCCATCCAGAGGTCACAGCAGAAATTTTCCACTATTGCTCATGGCACCGTCCAAATTTTGGGCTAGGGGGAAAGCGGAGGACATAATAGCCTCCCTTGATGGTTGGGTGGACAGCAGATTAAACTTCTATGAGTACAGATAAGTATTTCTGTGCATTGAGTATTTATTTAATTATGAACTTTGGATGGAAGTCTTTCATTGAAGAGGATGTTGGCAATATATCCTGTTAGCTTATAATTCTTTTATACAAACTATGTGATGCTTGAACAGAGGGTAGTGGAAACTGTAGAGAAAGTTCCTACTGTTTTTTCCTAATGGAATATTTAGAAATCTGTTAGTGTAAAACATAGCTCTTCTACCTTTCATTTTCTTCAGTATTTAATGGAAAATGGAGCAATCTGTTATTAGAATATAGTTATTGCTATGTTTTGGTGAATTATAGTGCCTTTAAAAAGAAATAAAGAATTCCGTTAATGTAGATAAGAACAAAGCACTATTCATCTAAACACAGTGTCTACTTCATAGCCGGTGATCAAAAGTAAAATAAATAAGCAAGAATAATGATTACATTCTAGTTCTGTAGCAAAAATAGCACAACATGTAGGGCGCAACCTACCGAAACACAAACACTGCAATATCACCGGTAGGTACGGTGGTAAGCAAATATGTATGCATGGAAATTACAAACCCTGACATGTAAAATTCCATCTGGCTGAGCACTATCGAAGGGTGGTGTGCTACGCACAACCCTTCCTCTTCGGAGTGATAGCTCGAGGTAAAGGAGAGCCACAACAAATAAATGTTATGTGCATGCGAAATGAAAATCTGAACATAGCTTACTTATAAGAAAATCATATATAGCAACACAGTGTACAAAAATGAAGGTAGGCAGAATTTAAGAACTAAAGGCTGTAATGCCGAAAACGATGAAACATAAATGTTTGCAACAGTTACACATAAGAACTAGAATTGTTTAAGCATTAACAGTAAACAATGTAAATCGGCCCTCAATATCACAATCACTGGCCAAACAAGTCACCGGAACCTCGGAGTACAAATGCATCAAATAGTGAGCTAGGGTTTGAGTTGGTAAACTGTCCAAGGGTAACCCCCCTTTTGCTCCCAGAAGAATAAATTATTACATAAATAACGAAAAACACAGTCGCCTACGGAGCTGGGCTCCTCAAGGCCCTGAGACATCACTTAAAATTGGTGGGTAAACTTGCATCAAAACAAAGAACAAAGAACTCTAGGAACTGAAAATCAGGCCTCGGTAAGGATAGGGCTCCGCGCATCGGAAACAAACTCAAATGCCTGTGCAGTGCAGTGGAAGTTTCTCAGTCAACATAGCCGCAGAGATGCCAGTTAAAGGTTAGAAGCGAGGGTTCGACTCCTCATACCTGTGAAAGAAAATGAGGAGCGACCAGTTAGCGAAGAGATAAACTGTAAGGGTTTTGGGTAGAAAACGAGCATGATAAACCAAACCCTACAAAATTAATTCACAGCAAAGATGATATATGTACCTGTAGAAATTTATAGCCGGAGCCATCTGTGTTTAACAAAAAAATAATAATAAAACACAAGCCATGGGGTTAGTCCATCGTTTGGAGGGAAAGGGAACTGAAATCACGCAATGAGCTGGAAATAGGGTCTAGAAGTGTATTCTTACCCTCAGCGCTGCAGAAGAGACTGTAGCTCTCTATGGTAGTCCTGCTCTGGGGCTACCATAGTGAAATCGAACATTGCACAATTAAAAACAAATCCTGTAGAGGTAGTTTGCGGGAGATCAACAGATTTCGTGCTAGGAAACCAAAAGAACACGAAGATAGCAAGTGGAAAACTAAGAGGAAAACTGTAGATCATGTAGTCGGAGATTCAAACCTAGTTATATATAAGGAAATCGGCGGAGAAATCAAGCTGAAGAAATGCCAACTGAAAACCCTAGACAACGAACAATGCATGGAGTGCACTGTGAAACTATTTGAAAACTCTGAGTCTACAACCCTCCCGTGCGTCGACTAATAGTCGAGCCAGAAACCCTCCTAGCTCACTGTGAGACTCGCAAAGAACGTCGTAGCCATTCTTCTCTCCTTTGGAGGGAAATGAAGAATCCTGAGGGAAATCAGACACATGTAAGCATAGTACCGCCGAAAAGTCGCGCATAAATGACAGGCTATTTCTTGGAGGTCAGTTACAATGCCAAGTGGAGTGACATTTCCCAAGGATCGCTATTGAATATCAGCATAATTAATATGACAGTTGGTGCAATCACCATAGGCTCAAATCACAGTCGGATAATAAGATAGTTCAAGTTAATGTATTAAACATACATGTAGATAGTGCCAGAGCCTTATTACACACAACTTCGTTAACCAAAGCTCACCCGAACCAAACATGTATTTATGTTGATAAATTCAATTGTGTGGGAAACGAATATAATCATGCGCTCATGAATCTGTCTGAATGTACAAGTGAAGTGAAGTAGATTTGCTGACGGTTAGAAGTACAACAGTTAATTTTTTTTAATGATGGTAGTCTTTTAATATTGATAGATGTGACTTTAAATTAATTAAAAAAAATTGTTAGCTAAACACATTATTTTAATCTTGAATTTTGCAATTTATATACTATTTTATAACACATTATTGAGTTGGGTTATGTGGGGTATATTAAATTTAAATTAAAAAAATGTTAGATAAGATATATTTGAAAAATTAATATTTTTTGAGTAGAGAGATAAATATTAAGGAGATGTATAATTAAGTGGATTTAACACAAGTAAAATATTCTGTAAATAAAAAACAATATTCTTTATAATAAAAAAAGAAACATGGATATATATGTTTTTATTGGTGTTAATTAAAAGCATTAGAAAACATTAACCAACACATTTATCTTAATTTGAGATCTACCATGAGCTGAGATGCATCAAATTTCTCAAAATTCAAACTTGTCTTTTAGTGTGAAACTTCAAAAAACATTTGCATCTAGAGAAATTTGACTCCTCTAGTTTTGTATAATATATACATAGTTCCATTGAAATATTTTATTTATGACTCTTATTCTCCACATGCCTAGTCATATTCAAAAGTAGAAAACTAGTTTTGTATAATGCATACATAGTTCCATTGAAATATTTTATTTATGATTCCTATTCTCCACATGCTGATCCATATTCAGAAGTAGAAAACATATCTCTCTATATGTAAAATATGTTACATTTCTATATATTCACATAATTTTGGTTATTAATCTTTTTAAAATTGTTACATGTCAACTTCATATTTAAAGGACATCTTAATGAAATAAAAACACTTTACTCTTTCTTTTTATAATATTACTCAATCTACATATACAAAAAAACTAATTTAGGACCCACATTAAGATTTTTATATTATCATTATTATTATTATAAACATTATATATCAACTTCCATATTAAGGGTGATTAAACTACAAATCCCCTAGAAATTGAAATATATGAAATTTTTTAATCTATATTACTTTATTTATGTTATGAGTCTTGTGAAGGAAATATTGACCAATGCAAGTTATAATGTTTAACTTTTGAAAATAAATATTATTTTTCAATATTATTTTTATTTTTATTTTTCAATCATTTGATTAGAATATAAGTCCTTATAGTAGCCTTTGCAAAACACATTGTTATGCATATAACTCATGAATTTTTTTAATTTAAATTACTTTATTTATGCTATGAGTCTTGTGAAGGAAATATTGACCAATGCAAATTATAATGTTTAACTTTTGAAAATAAATATTTATTTTTCAATGTTGTTTTTAATTTTATTTTTCAATCATTTGATTAGAACACAAGGCCTTATAGTATCCCTTGAAAAATACATTGGCGTGCATATAACTCCCTTAAATTTTTTTCCATAATTTTTTCAAGCAATTATTCCATGATTTTTCATTACTAAGCTTCATGTGAAAGCAACCTAAAATTAAAATTCTTGAAAATAACTTAGACTCTCCTAAATAATGTATTTACCGTCAGTTATTGTCAACCATAATTTAAGAAAATATTTGCATAAAAAATGCGTAGGAACAAGATTTAAGTAAATATACTTAACAAGAGTTAATATTCACCATTGTTTATGTCTTCTTCAACACTTTAACAAGTAGGAGTAAAAATGTAAATGTGCAGACTTACTAGTTGTTACTACCCACAAACATTTATACAACTACTTTTCCCTTAGTGTGAAATTAATTTATAAACTCAATATATCAATTTGCAATTTTTGTGAAAGCATGATTTTCCACTTGATTGGTAGGTACTACACTGCCATGCAACACTCATTTCATATGGACATAGAAACATTTTTATTATTATTTATTTTTCTTCTAAAGATTACATGTCAACTAGACATATAGAATGGATTACACATCATATAATATCAATATTATTAACTTTACATGTCATCTCATCTAAATTATATATTAAGTAGCCAGGAAAACACATATCTCACTCATACTAAAAAGTAAATTATTTGTTCTTTTTACTTTAGTTTACATGATGTCTGTATAAGAAGTTGATGTAAAGTTAAGGTGAAAAATGAAATATTTTATTTATGGGTTACATTGATTTTTTTTTATTACTATTTTTAAATTTTCAAATGCAAGTATCATTTTATTATATTTAAATACGAATTTACAACACAACATCTCTCATACTGGGTTGTAGAGCAACTCTGAGTACAACCTTTGTGCTCACTCGTTTGTTGTTGTTATTAAAACACATTATGAATAAAATGTGGTAAACACATTTATTTTATTTTTGTTAATTAATTTCTTCTATTGTATCATAAACATGGGCATACAACACTCATTAACTTCCCTTCTCATAGCCATGGTCTGCAACAAGGGAAACTAGATGAACAACACTAAATGTGACTAACTAGTTTCTTGCCTATTAAAATACATACATATATATATATATATATATATATATATATATATATATAGTTTGAATTATTCTACATTTAAACAACTCTCTAGGAGTATTATCAAAATGATTACATACCAGTTTCTTTTCCATAAAATAAATAAATAAATAAAAATTAGATTGAGTTTGAGTTATATTACACTTAGACAACTATATACGAGTATTGTCAACATTATTACATATCATGTATCAAGTGTAGCTCGGCATCCATCTATCTATGAAAATAAAATAAATATTTTGAATCCAAAGGAAAAAAAAAAACACCTCGGTGACCATCATTTATTATAATACATTACCAGAGCGAGATATTGTCCACTTGAGTGGTTAGAGGTTGGTGTCCATACTAGATAAGTCCCTCGATATGTGTGAGGAAGGCTTCAAGGATAGTTAAGTAAGAGCACAAGTGACGATGAACCACTTGGATTTCATTGAGGAAAGAAATTATCTTCTTGTGATTCTCATAATTTCCTTTGATGCCATGAAGATAAAGTATTGAATTTGGTGTGACCATGGTTAGGGATATAACTGGAAAATTTATTTCCGATTTTAGAGTTTGAATAAGCCTATTGGTGATTAGTGGGCATGCCTTCCAATTGTTTAATTTCCACTTGAACTTCAAGTGGAAGGCTAGAATGGAAAATTGTTGTAGGGAACTAGGTGTGAGCCTAGTCTCGGGGTTTTCCCGAAGAGCCATGACCCCAAGATAGACAACGGGATGACATTTTGTTCCTTTGGATGTTGTACAAGCACAAAGAGGAAGAAGATATGATAAAATACCCCATTAGAATGTGTAATTCCTACTTGTCCAGTTGTGACTCTCTATGTATAGATTCTGTTCCTATTCAATAGGAATTAGCTAAAACTAGTTTCCTTGTTTGGTGTGAGGTTGAGATATTCCCTCAACCAACTTATTGTACGTTCAAGATAGATTTCCTATCTTGAGACTAATTCATGTATAAATGTGTGTAATATATTTAATTAATAATATAGTTTTCATATTAGAGTTTTATCTTGGTATCAGAGCCTGTTTGGGCATGGCCTTGGCTGTTCTGGGCCAAGAGAAATAAAGATTTTATTGACTGTGTTTTTTGTCTATCATTTGTTGAATTTGTAGCGAATTGTAAATCTGTTCTCTGTGACTTAGAGTGACGTACGGCCTGTGCTGGGTGCATTTTGCATGTGAGAGGTGGACATGGTGTGTCTGTTTGGGAACAATTACATGCCGCAGCTGCTGCTAGCACAATCACGAATGTAGCTAGGCTTGTCGATAGTTATATAACAACGATTGCTCAAGACAGGAATATTTCCATGAGAAAGTTTCAAATTCTGGCTGAAGCGTTGCCAAACAGTGCTCAAACCTGTGACTATGGGCTATACAGAGCAATTGATTCTTATCTCATGGCCCATTCTATGTTATTAGAACTTGAGCGAAAAAGGATATGTAAAGTAATGAATTGCCATAAGTTATCAATTGACGCTTGCATACACGCTGCTCATAATGAGCGTCTTCCTCTGAGAATTGCAGTACAGGTTCTCTTCTCCCAGCCAGCAAATATGGCAGACGCAATTGCAAGCAATAACGTGCCCACGGAAACTGATGCTGATCATGATCGAATGGATTTCCAAGCTGAGAAGACCCATCGATAATGATTTCAATAGCATTTTTAACATTTTTGTCGGAAGGGACTAAGAGGCCGAAAAAAACAACAGAGCGTAGCAACCATAGTTTGCATATTCACATTATATTTTGGTATCAGAGCTAAGGGTAGACCTCGGCCCTCCTGGGCTGAGGGAAACAAGAGTATATATTTCATTTGTTTTTGTCGATTTCCTGGCAGATTGTTGTCAGTGTGTGGATCAGCTTGCAATTGAAGAGTGGATTTGTCCACATATTGAATTCGATCGGATACAACAAGTGTTTGCAGAGAGGGTTTCCTGGTGGCTGGACGAGTCCACTATTTTCGGATTGCTGCATTGGTGCCTCGAGTCTAAGGGAGAGAGAATCTCTTGACCCCGTACAGCAGAGGAGTTATGTCATGATCTGAGTTTGATTTTTGTAAGTTGAGCAGAGGATTCTGTCTCGGAGTTTTCCTGCGCAACGCAAGTGTGGAGTTTGTATAGGAGAAGGCAACTATCTGCCAGTCTTGGAGTTTGCGTAGAAGGCAACACTTAATGCATGGTGGTGTCATGGATATGGAGTGTGTTGTTCGTGCCTATGCGTGAGGGCAACAGTGTTGGTGTCAATTCTTGCGCCAAAGTCTTGTGCAGGATTCTTGTTAGTGACCCCTCCAGACGCTGGATCGCTGCGTAGAACAACGTGGAGCGATCTTCTGAGCGGATCTGAGCCTGGAGAAAACCGATCCGTGAGGATCAAATCGGTTCTCGAGTTTTGTGGGGCGGTTGTCAAGGTATAGCAGCAAATCTGCTCTTCTGGAGATAGAGGATCGGTGCTTCCCGTGAGGAAGGAACGCTCTGAAATGCACAGAGGAGCATGCCAATCAGTCGAATGTTTTTGGATTGCGAGGATCGAGATTGTGAGGTTTTTATGAGTTTCGTGGTAATTTGTGCTCCATGGTCGGATCCATATTAGCACAGAGGAGTTGAGTGATGTTGTAATGGTTACTAGAGGCCGCAATAGAGGTCGTGTTGGAGTCATCAAGCACAGAGAAAAGCACAAGGGTAGCTTTGAGATTATTCACATGCAAGACGCTGCTGGGCAGGAATTTGCGACCCGGCAGGCTAATGTGTTCACAATTGGAAAGGGCACAAAGCCGTGGGTTTCCTTACCCAAGGGCAAGGGTGTCAAGTTGTCCATCATTGAAGAGGCCAGGAAACGCCATGCAGTGGGAACTGCTGCAGCATAAGTTTCTCGTATCGTTTGCCCTAGAGACAACAGTTTTTTATGTGAAACGATTGATTGGAACGATGTTTGAGAACAAGGAGATCCAAAGAGACCGCATGTTTCATCTTTTGAATCTGGAATCTGAGAATGCGCCCCCCATGTTGCATTGAAGGTTGTGCGTTGTTTTTCTCATCGGCATTTCTATATTACAAATGTGTGAAAATCGCTAGTATGTATGGTAAGTATTTTTTGGATTATTCATAAACAAAATTATTGAGTTTAGCCAACTCAATGGGTGGTGATGTTGTTAGAATTGGCTACTCTAGCAAATCACACTTGTATGAATATGAAAATCCAATATAAATTACTAAGATGGAGATCAATCTAGTTTGTGTGAATTTTTTATGAGTTTCTTGGAATAGACTCAATAGCATGTTGTATAATGAGTCACTCAGTTGCATGGTAAGCAAGTCTAGGATGGTTTTGTAGTGGTCATTTTATGTACCTGGTAATTCCAAGATATGGAGTATGTAAGCCTTATAAAGGCATGTGTATCCCTGTAAAAGTTCGTGGTAATCTCAAAACCACTTTGTAACTACAGGTTCATGGTCAGCCAAAAACCATTTTGCAGTGTCAGTTTGTGGTCAGCTAAAAACCACGTATAATAGTGAAGCAGACTGGAAATAGGTTTATGTCAGTGTTTGCCACTGAAGGAAAAGCATGGTTACGGGTCATCCGATAAAACCCCGATGAAAGAAGAGCATGGTTACGGGTCATCCGATAAAACCCCGATGAAGGAAGAGCATGGTTACGGGTCATCCGATAAAACCCACGTTGGAGGGGGATATGTGGATACAGGTACATGTATGCAGTGATAATGGTTGATAGAACCATGTATACGAAGGACATCTTACAAGACCAGTGGTTGCAGCGGTTGGTACCCATGCATTCCGATGGATGGTTGCTCCTTTATATGGACGTCGACATATCTTTTTTGTTATGTTTGACCACAACTAAATTTTGCGAAGTGATATCGAGACAAGTAGTCATTAAGGGGGTGTGTTGAAATGTGTAATTCCTACTTGTCCAGTTGTGACTCTCTATGAATAGAGTCTGTTCCTATTTCCTAGGTTAGCTAAAACTAGTTTCCTTATTTGGTGTGAGGTTGAGATATTCCCTCAACCAGCTTATTGTACGTCTAAGATATATTTCCTATCTTGAGACTAATTCATGTATAAATGTGTGTAATCTATTTAATTAATATGAGATATAGTTTTGCATACATTTTATTGTCGTAAGAGGTTTTGAGGACTTGTAACCCAAGAAGATTTTAGCTAAAACATGGTTGTGTTGATAATGGCAATCGTAGCCTAGGATAACCCGATGAATGGTGATGAAATAATAAAAAAGGGAGAAATATAGGGGAGAAGCTTTGGGAGTAGGAAAAAATCAAAGAAAACCAAGATACACTAGGAAAATTGAACTCCATGGGTCACATTTATTACAAAATATTGAATTCCACCATGTAAAAGAATCCATGCTATAATAGTTAGCAGGTATTTTGTACGTGTTGGACATAGAAGAGTTTACCAAGTTACTCGAAACCCTCTAGGATTGGTCTATATGTAGTTACAATTATCCATGTAATTGGGCAACTATCTTTCCTATTGTGTCCTTCCCCACGATTATGTCCTTCCCCACGATCATTCCCGTGCTATAGGTCACATTCCTTTCTAAAGGATTAAAACTATAGAGCTCCATGTGAGGAGGAATTGGGCCTGCCTTTACTATTTTATTGAAAAATCATGCACTGCAATGGAAATATACCCCTATACCTTGAAACAGAGGTGGATATAGCACAAAAAAATGGGTTCATAATAATTTGTGTGAGAAAGCACTATGGATGCAGAGTATGTAATCTTAGTTTTCTTGGATATTGAAGCTTGTGGTATATGCTAGTGGATGGGAAATTGGCCATGTTTCTCCTCACCCTATTTAATTTTGGCTTCACTTTCTTATTTGGTGTTATATTTTTTCAGACTTCTATTGGGTGGGTTGTGGTAAAAATAGTTTACTCTCATTTTTAATCATTAACAAAATATTTAGATTTCTAAGTGATATAAAATAATTTTATATCAACTTTAAATAAACATAAATTAATTAAAATAAATTTAAAAAAAAAAAAACTTATATTTTCATTCAAATGTAAGTAAGATGTGATTTTTTATGTATCTAAAAATATCTTAATACAAAACTTAAATAAGGTATAAATTAATTGAAAATTCATGTATGTACTAATTTATTTCAATATCAACTTATATATATATATATATATATATATATTCACCACCATCATAATAATAATAAAGATGTATAATTCACTCAATTCTTAATATAAAATTAAGATGTAAAGTAAAATTAAAAAAATAAAAAGGAAAGTCAATGTAAATCATAAATAAAATTATTCAATGTAGCCTTAACTAAAACATTTCAATGTAAACTATGTATATATTACATATAAGTTATATATATGTTAATTAAAAAAAACAAGTTTTTATCATTAAAAATTTTCGAATAGTTTCATCTTTATACATTTTGGCTCTTTTTAAGGTATATATTTAGGTCAATTTTGCTTAAAATATAATTTAAAGAGCTCTTGGAATTGTAAGTTTAAAATGTGTAGAATATACAATTTGAATTTCCAAGAATATTTTCAAAGGAATGAATCCATTTATTCATTCAAAAATGCAATTTAAATAATGATATCAAACTAATAATATTCTCTCTCTCTCTCTCTCTCCATATATATATATATATATCCAACAGAAATCTATTTCAACCATGAATTTATAATTCATGAAAAGGAATCAAAACTCTAAAGGTGAAAACCTTTTTTTTCAAATTTTGCACTCTAAAAAAGGTTTGTATGAAGAGATTTTGTTCCCCTCGTGCGAAATTTCTATATCTATGATTAAAATGGATCTATATGATTATAATTAAATGGGTGAAAATGTGAAGTTGGATTACACTTTTTGCCCTTTTTTGAGAAAAACTTTCATTTTTTTCGATTCTTCAACTTTCTGCAAACTATAACAATTTTTCTGTTTAGAATTTCATTTTGCGATAAAAATAAAAGTTGTTAGAAATTTTGTTAGCTTTCTATTATTTATTTTTTAGAATTTTTTTATGTACATTTGATATGTCAACTTAGCATTTCTTTGAGTGTGTGTTTTTTAACAATCAAAGGATTCATAAGAATTCATGTTAATACGCAATGTTATATTCTTTGAAAATTTGTGTTTTTAAGAAAACAAAATGTGTTACAACAATCTAGACATAGTCTACTTTGGTTTCGTCATATTTACAAATCCAATGGATGCATATCATAATTACTAAATTTTTTTGAACTGGTCCAATATGAAAAAACTGCATATTTTGAGTACGTTTCACGACGCAATAAATTTCTTAACATATAAGTTATAAACTAAAACTATAAAAGCTACCCATTAGAGATGACGCACCAATGTAATGCCCCATAATTTTTTCAAATTTTTTTACAATGTATTTTGGGAAATATAGAATCTTGATTTCACTGAATCACAATGACCCTCATAAATTGTTTGCACTTTTTTTATTACAAAATTAATTAAAATTAGTAAATATTTATGAAATTTCATAAAATTTATATTTCCTGAAAGTATATTCAATTCTGAAAATGCTTGCCTTGGTTCCGACAGTTAATTCAAAATGTTTCAGGGAGTTTAATCAGTCTAAAGTTGCAGAAACATATTCAGAGCTTGGATCTGCGTAACTGGTGACTTGTTAGTTCGGCCGAACTTTTATAAAAAGTTCGGACGAACTATTTTTTTGCGCAAACGGGTTGTTAAGTCTCACGCCTTAATAGTTCAGCTGAACTTTTTTTCAAAGTATGGCCGAACTTTTGCCTATTTTTTTGTCAGTCAGAAAATTTCGCGGAGCCCCTCCAAAAAAACATTTCACGGAAATATAAATTGCCACGAAATCATTCATAATTTTTGCACATTTCACACATTTGGTCTGATTTTACAAAGGTCTTGGTTTGGGTTTAAAGAATTTTCTTGGAAATTTGGGTTTAAGGGCATTTCTTGGAGGCGGTCTGATTTTGCAAAGAATTGTTTTGGGTTTAAGGACTTTTCTTGGAAGACATTTCTTGGAGGTAGTCTGATTTTGTGAAGAATTGTTTTGGATTTAAGGAATTTTCTTGGACGTACATTCAAAAGAAATTTCTTGGAGGTATGTGATACATTTTTTTGGATGTTTTTTTTTCTTTATTTTTTTTGAAAGTATAGATTTGGGCTTAATTTCGAATTCTTGGAGGCGGTTTGATTTTGCAAAGAGTTGTTTTGGGTTTAAAGACTTTTCTTGGAGGACATTTCTTGGAGGCGGTCTGATTTTACAAAGAATTGTTTTGGTTTTAAGGAATTTCCTTGGACGTACATTCAAAGGACATTTTTTGGAGGTATGTAATGCATTTTTTTGGATATTTTTTGTGCTTCATTTTTTTTTAAAGTATGGATTTGGGCTTAATTTCGAAAAGACATTTTTTGGATGTGTTTTTTAAAGTGACATTTATTTTTTAAAGTTGGAGGCGTTTTTTAAAGTGACATTTTTTTAGAGTATGTGTTTTGAGTTGAAGTAAATCTTTTGAGCTTCGTTTCATTTTTATAAGAAATTCTTTTCTCGGATTTTTTAAAGTAAATGTTTTGGATTGGAGTATGTATTTTTTGCAAAATTTTTAAAATGAGTTTTTTTTTAAAATTAAATCTTTTGTGATGCTTTTTCTAATTGAGTTATTGTCTAAATTTTTGAAGGAAATTTTTTGAACTTCATACTCTATTATCATGGGAAATCGAAGGAATTGTGCGAGAAAATATGATCGAAAAAGAGACCCTGAGGAACATAGAGAAGAGATGAGACAATCTCACAAAAGAAAGATAGAAGCACTCTCAAATATTGAAGGGGAAAATTAACCTCAACTAGAAATTGAATCAGGTATGTAAATGTAAATATTATGATCTATTGATATATTTAAAATTTTCCTAGTGTAAAATGTGAAGCTTTATTTTTATTTTATGAAATAATTCAAGAAAAATATTTTTCAATGTAAACAGAGAGAAATATTTCTCAAAACATTGATGATGAAATACAAAATTTTGAAAGAGAAAGTGAAAGAGATATTGAACCAATGATTGAAGATGGTGAAAATATTGAAATAAATTCAAGTGAAGAAATTGAATCACAAGGTATGTATATATATATATATATATATATATATATATATATATATATATATTGAACACATGCACGTATTATTGAAATTATACATATATTTATTAATTTAGTTATTTATTGAATATGTAAACTTATTATGTATTATTTATTCGAATATGTACAGATGAAATCAGTGTCGATGATGAGATGTTAGAAAATGTTGACACTCACACATATGGAGATAAAAAACCTGACCATTATATATGATATCGTGTTAACCGCATTTTTGAAACGTATTTCATAAAGGAGCAGGGGACAGTTCAAGCTCAAATGTTGAAAGGTCTCCTATCATTAAGGAAATTAAAAGAAGCTACGACACTACTGGGTATTCGAAAATCAACCAAAGATAAAAAAATGAAGGAAGATGTGATACAAAATATAAGTAGTGCTATAAATTCAATTAAGAAATCTAGAGAGAAAAATGTTCCAATTGTACGTAGAGGAATACATATGGCAATGGTTTCATCAAGTACTAAAGAGAATCGTTTGGTAACATCAATGACATGAGCATTAGGAACCTCGCGAAAAAATTTGCATAAAGATCGGAAATTTCGGCTGCAAGTAGATGTAAATGATGAACTCGCTTGTTGGAGAGCTATTTGTAGGCAACCATACAAAGATAGACTTGGAGAAAATGTTAAAAAAATAATATGTGCATATTGGAAGAACAATTCGTGTGCTTTGCCAACTGCAAGGCATGTGATGCGAAGAAGAATAACATGAAATCAGTATGAAGAACATGAAAAATATTTCTTGGAAACCACTCAAATAGAGTTATTCAACAAGTTCAAAGAAGAGAATCATCAAATTCATGTTTCAATCAGTGCTTTTGTTCAACAAAAACCATGGTATGTAAAACCTATCACCGTACGCGACACTTGTTGTTGCCATTATCATGTGGAATTTGAGTTATATTATGACACATTCCTTGATTTCGGTAGAACATTATGGAAGAATTCACCTCCTCCTTCCACTATCCGTGATTTCATATCTCAAATTCTATGTGAAAGAGAAAGCGATGAACTATTTTACAAAAGAAATGTGTTGGTGGTAAAAAATGCGATGATTGTGGAAATTTGACTAAATTTCAAAACAAATATCGTACTGATATAAATGATCAATCATTTTCCAACATGAAAGTGAAATGGAAGAGATATGAATATATCCATACATCAATTCAAGGTGCAAATAGTGTTAAAATAATTGAATTATGAGAAGAAGAAATTTTTGTGATAGACTTTTTGAGAAAGTCTGAGACAGAAATTTACAAATACACCAAGCATTCCCATAGAGCTTGACGGCAAGACTTGCAATTCAAAAAATCTTGTAAATTTTTTCCACCAGGGACCATTTTGTCAGTGATTGATTTTGTAGAAAACTACACATTTGTTCCACAAAAAGAAATTCAGAGCGAATACTATCATTCTGACCAAGTCTCCATGCTCCTCCATATTCTATATAGACATGCTGAACAAAATTTCGATCATATAGAAAGCACGAGTGAAAATCGACATATCATTAAAGAATATCACTTTTATATCAGTGACGATCATACACATGATACATATTTTGTATAACATTGTTTTGGAAAAATTTATGATTCCTTAAAAGATCATGGAATAACATTCAATGAACATTGGATATGGTCAGACGGATGCGCAGGACAATTCAAATCTGCACGATCATTCTTTTGTTTGTGCTATCTTCATAAGAAAACATGCATTAAACATTGTTGGAATTTCTTTGAGATTGGCCATGGAAAAGGAGAACATGATGGTGCAGGAGCATGTATAAAACAAGCACTTCGAAGATATCAAATGAACCACTCTACAAGCCGACTTGTGGATGCGAAAGAAGTTGTTCAATGGTGCATCGCTACTCTAAGCCATGAGACTAACCCATAAAGGGATGTGCGAAGGTACATTCAATTTAATTTTTATTAGAAATCTAATTTTATCGTGCAATGATTATCTTTGAGTGTATTTTGATATCATATTTACATTCTTCTTTGAATTTCCATATAAATGTTTTTCTGGCATATTGGGATCGAAGACGTAGATAGATCAATTGGAAATGACGTTGAAACAATAAAAGGGACTCGAAAATTGCATTCAATTGAAACAAAGTCGTCCAGAAATGTGTTTGCATTGGATAAAAGAAAATATTCTTGTTTTTGTCATGTTTGCATAGACAACACAAAATCCAATGATGTTTGTGAAAACAATATGTATGTAAACGATTGGAAACATACAGAGCTAAATACAAAGGGAAAAATGTCTGTTGCAATGTTTGAAGAAATGCAATCAGAGGAAACTACAATATCATCTGATGATTGAGTTTCTGATCTTCTTAGAGAAGGTAACATTTTAATTTCTTTCTAATGATTTAAAGATCTAGAAATAAATTTAAATATGTATAATTTTGTTAAGTTTGTTTTATTGTGCAGGAGATGTTTTTGTTGTAATTTCACCTACTGACAACAATGAAAATGTGAATTATTATTTGATGTGTTGCACTGAATGAAAAATGAAATTATTAGAAAACTATAATGATCAGGGATTTCAATATGAAAGAGGATCTATTATACTAAAAGGTTATTTTTTCAGACAAACTAGTCAAAGTGGGGATTTTGTTTATTTTGAAGACTATGAACCTAATTTCATAAGTTGTCAATATAGTCACTTAGTGTGTGCAGCACACATAAAGTTGATAGAGGTTCAATCAAAGGAAAAAATGAAAAAATAAGAAATGGAAAATGTGAAAATCTGATCATGAACGGATTATTGAAGATGGCATTCCATTGGAATTTTTTTGATTGAACTGCCCAACAATTTATTCTCTTTGGATTAAATATGTTTTAGAACTTCTAGTACACTCAACTAAAAATTGAGTTGCTTATGTTATTTGTGCAAGTGTTTGCACATGTACAAATTGTTTTGGTACATGCACGTGCTCTAGTATCAACTGAAAGTAGCTTTTCTATACATGTGCATTGATGAAAAATGTTACATGTATTGGATATATATATATGTTCTAGAATGAAATTAATTGTTCAAGTAGTTTTACTATGTGCATTGATGAAAAATGATTCACGTACTCAATATAAATGTTCTAGAATGCAATTAACTGGAACTAGTTTTTCTATGTGCATTGATGAAAAATGTTGCACGTATTGGATACATACACAAAATGAATACATGTCCAGTTTTTAGATCAAAACATTTAAAATTATACCAAAACGTTTAACATTTAACATTAAATCAAAATTAAAGGGATTTACATGATATAACTACTTCTTTACTCTTTTTGATTAAATCAAAACAATACTTCACATGGGAGTCTTCCATAGGCCAAATGTAGATTGAAACCATCCAAAACTTAGAAAAGGGGACCTGAAAAGGGGGTCTGAATAAAAAAAAAATAGAAAAGGGGCTGCCCATAACCAGGAAACCATCCCAGAAGATGCTTCCCAATATCGGGAAACCAGCAGATATAGAGTGTTCAGAAGCACAGTGATTGCAAAACATGACAAAAGTTCAAAAAAGCTAAAGAGGACCTAACATCAGGCTAGCTATCGATGTGTGTAGGAGGATTATCCTCCACAATTGGACAACTGTAGTCCTTCGGGTCATCATCTACTCCCTTGGAGTGCTGGGAGGAGCTCTCCGAAGCGGAAGAGGAGCAAGAGTCATCTTTGAGCTTTTTCTCCACACAGGCCGAGCTGTCGCTGCTTGCGCCATCGCTGTTGGAGTTTGTCGAGCCGGATTTTACTAGAAGAGCTGCTGACTTCCTGGTGTCTTGGGGCTGATGGGTTGGGATGGTGGAATTTCCCTACCGCTTCTTGGAACTAGAGGCACCTTCATCTTGCGGCTCCTCTTGAAAAAAGATAGAAATGGTCGATGTAATTCGAGAGCCAACACTCCTGCCCCCTCCACCCCTACCCCCACCTCCCCTTCTGCAATGCATCCGATGTCTACGCATGGGAGTCTTCCATAGGCCAAATGTAGATTGAAACCTTCCAAAACTTAGATCAAAAAATTTAACATTATATCAAAACATTTAAAAAATTTAACATTAAAACAAAATTAAAGGGATTTACATTTAAAACATTTAACATTAAATCAAAATTAAAGGGATTTACATTAAATGTAGATTAAAATGGTATCCAAAACTTAGTTTTAATTTTATTTTTTATTATATCACAACATTACTTCACATGATTAATGTACTTCAACCATCCAAAACTTGGGTTTTAAATTTTTTTTGATTATATCACAACATTACTTGACATGCCATCCAATTGTAGTTCAACTATCCAATAAAAATATTTAATATTATATCACATGTTCCAAATGTAGATTGAAACCACTCAAAACTTAAGTTTTAGAAACTTTTTCTTTATATATCGTGCAACATTACTTCACCTACCATGCCAATTATAGTTCAACTATCCAATAAAAACAATTATCATTATATCACATGTGCCAAATGTAGATTGAAACCATCCAAAACTTAAGTTTTAGAAACTTTTTGATTATATATCATTCAACATTACATCACATGCCATGCCAATTGTAGTTCAAGTATCTAATAAAAACATTTAACATTATATCACATGCCAAATGTAGATTGAAACCATCCAAAATTATAGATCACAACATTACTTCACATGCACGTATTCCTTCACATGCCATGCCAATTGTATTTCTTGACTATCCAATAAAAACATTAAAGATTTAACATTAAATATCACATGCCAAATGTAGATTGAAACCATCCAAAACTTGAGTTTTAAAAACTTTTTTATTATATCGTTCATACATAACATTACTTCACATGCCATGCCAATTATAGTTCAACTATCCAATAAAAACATTTAACATTATATCACATCCCAAATGTAGATTGAAACCATCCAAAACTTAACCTTTAATTTAACAAAAAAATATAGATCAGAACATTACTTCACATGCCAAATGTACTTCGAGCATCCAAAACTTAAATTTTAAAAACAAAACAAATTTTAACAAATCATTACATAACATGCCAAATGTAGTTCAGAAGCAAAACATTAATTTATAGATGAAAACATTACTAGTAGTTCAATTGTCCAAAACTTAAAAGTTTTACAAACCAAACAAATTATGTAACAACATTACTTCACATTCACATGCCAAAAGTACTAAAACCATCCAAAACTTAACTTTTTGGAACAAAAAAAATTATATTAACACTGTAATAAAATATGTCCAAAAATTGTAGATCTCACAAGTATCAAATTGTATCAAGTTATATATATATATATATATATATATATATATATATATATATATAGGACAGTGCATCTAGATAATATATAAAAAAGTAAATTTAAGACTATCTAAATCTTGAAATCAAATCTACAAATCATGTCCATCAAATAGAGATGGATGTAGCATCTTTCCTATGAGGGTCTCAATCCGTGCACTATCATGCGAAGGATGGGAAACCTGTACACAATGCACATGTACTTGAACCTTAAAATTTGATGTTTTAAAAATGAGTGAGAATATATATAGAACTTCATGTAAAAAACAACATATAAAAAAAAATCACGCAATACCTCATGATGTTCCCTCCCCCCCATGGGAACATCTGCAACGGTAAACTATACAATATACATGTACAGGTATATATATATACATATACATATACATATACATATACATATACATATATATATATATTTCAAATGAAAATGCACATGTACATATATAAACTTATTTTCAATAATATTAAAAAAAAAGTTAAAAACTTGTTCAAATGGTTGAAATGGTGTGGATGTTCCTATCTCCGTCACTAGAGTCCGTGGATTAAAGAAATCTTCTATACGAACCTAAAATTCAAAATTTTAAAAGTATAAAATAACTCAAGATCAAGATCTCAATTTATTAAATAAACAACAATTTATAAATTATAACTAAATTAAAAACACACACACACACACACATATATATAAGTGAAAAATTGAATACTTCTGCAGGTGAATTTGGGACATCTCCTAAGAGAGGCTCCAAATGAAAATCTCCAACAACCTAAAATTCAAAAAATTTAAAATAACTCAAGATATAGATATATATATCTCAATTTTTAATGGAACTTTTTGAGGTGGAATATATATATATAACTTAAACATAAATTTTAAAAGTGAAAAATTGTCCATACTTGTTGTGGATGTGGCACATCTCCTAAGGAAGTAGAAGGTACATCTCCCAAGGAAGAAGAAGGTACCGCCATCCCAAAAACATCGGACGGAATCAAAATTTGTTAAAACATTTTATCATTATATATACATACATTTGCCAACATATCTTGATGGTGAGACCCATCTGCATTGTTTGAACCAGAGGTGCCGAACGTGATATTAACATTTTCATCACTCATCATGCGTGACAACTGCAAATGGTGTTTTAACATATAATGATACATTTTTTTAGATCAATGTACATACAAATAAATGTATACATGTACATACACATATATTTATTACAAATTGTACACATGTATACATGTTAAAATAATTGAACCCTAATGTCATTAACACATACCGTTCCCATGCCCTCTTCCTCATGAAGAATTAGGTCTTTAAAACCATTGCGATAATTCTTTGCATATATTCGGAGATCTTCAACATTCATGTTGTCAATCTCTTCATCTGTACAATACACAAAATTGGCACGTGCATTTTCACATGCTCTTTGTCAATTTAGACAAACATCGACTCCACCCAATTCGCTGTAAACATTGTCGATCATGACATCCCTTGCTTCTCGACTTATTTGAGAATTCGCATCCATCTCTGACCGCAGAGTTTCGACTCGAAAAGGTCGACTCACCAATGGCGACTCAAGGTGAGGCAACTCCACATCTCGCTTAGTGCCCTTACGGTCATACAATCGACCTTTCCCCGGACCAAAAAAATCTGACGGAAGGTCATTGTAGTTGGGTTTCATATTCAAAAAAAATTCTGCGTAAAAAAATTGTGCAAAATAAACAAGAACCTCGTCGTTCCATGGGAGCCTTCCATAGGCCGCAAGGTGCCTATCATACAAATAGTGAGCTATATTTGGGTGCTTGAAATATTGCACCTTCAGCATTTTTCTTTTTGGCACTTCCTTGAAATTAAACATTGACTTCGCCATATCTTTTGTAAATCTTTGTTTTATATCCTCCCATTTATCGGGACCCATTACTGTTTCCTTTATCTTTCTCATCACTTCTACAAATGTATTAATTGTTGGCCCAATATTTTTGTACACATTTACAATTTCACCCAATGAATGTGTAACTATTTTGAGGCTTTGTCGACTCTCAGCAGGTAGAGTCAAAGCCACGAGATCTCTCTGCAATTTTGCATGAATTTTTTGACACCTTTGTAAGGTGCATTGCGCCATGTTTTTTCCCCATGGTATATCAGAAATGTCAACCGGATAAGTTGTGGTGGCTAGACAACCTTCTTCTTTAATGTAGTGTTCTACCCTGCGTCTATTTTGACCAATATTTGGAACATTTTCAGCCTCTGCATCAATATATATAAAATTTTGTATATTAGAAAAAACACATGTAAACAAATTTGTACAAATTCAATGAAAAAAATATTGAAATTGATGGCAACCTCGATGTGGTTGGTTAGCATATTCTCCACCCTGAAATTGTTGACACCCAAAAAGACCCTGCTGAGAACCAGACCCAGAATGACTCTGCTGCGAACCAACACCACAAGTTGTTGATTGGCCTCTGTGGGAATAAATATACCACCTTCACACAACCTGCTACCACTCATTGATGGCCCTCTAAGGGGATTTGAACCACCACCAACCTCTCGAGACGAGAGATAAGCTTCATAAACAAATACGAATTTATAATCAATTGAAAAATACATTCATGTGTACATATGAATACATGAACATATTTATTGACTAAATTGCGTGAACCATACCATGACTGGGTGAACCATGGGCATGCTCTATGGATGGGGTAGAGAACCTTCTCCTCTTAGCTCCTAAGAAATAAAAAATGAAACTTATTAACAACTAAAACAACTCACAAAGTTAATAAAATATCTATTCCATATGTACACACACGTATGGAGATTTAAGATTATATTTAAATACCATGAACATCCCCCGATCCCTGATCCCCCATATGGGATTCTGTTGATCTTCGTCGTTCATCCTCCATGATATATATATCTATTGGTGGACATTTACACAAAATAAATTTCAGAAAATCAATGTAATTTAGTGTACACAAATTATGTAGAACACAACTTTCAAAGCACTAATTGATGTGTGAAACTCAATTTAAGCAAAAAAAAAATTATAAAAATGATAAGTTCACCAAATTGCGCTTTACATGGTGGGAGAACACTTGGTATAAAATTGAAAAAAACACATGGTCATTAAAAAATAAGTGAAACTGCATTTAAACAAACTCCATTTAAACAAAAATTTGTTGAAGTCCCCGCATTTTAATTTTATAAAAAATGTGAAGTTCACCACTTGTTGCAAATGTGAAGTTCACCAAGTTTCGCTTTACATGGAGTGGTGGGAGCACACTTGGTATATAATTGAAGAAAACACATGGTCATTAAAAAAGACGCATTTATAAGTACACAACACACACATATCCAAGATATGTTACAATGTCCATCAATAAATTTTGAAGGAGAGTGTTTCAACACTAATTCATCTTTGAGAGATGAATCTTGAATTTTTGAAGAAGAGCATCTCAAAACCAATTCATCTTTGAGAGATGAATCTTGCATTGGCATTTCTCTATATAATTCTAATTCATCTTTGATAGATGAATCATGAATTGGCATTGCCCCATGCAATAGATCAGCAGACATCTTATTCACATTTGTACAATGCCTTATACTAAAAAATTGAAATTGGCTAACAATATTGTTTGCTATTCCATGTAGTTCTTTTAGCCTCTCCTTCTTAACTTGGCACACACCATTCATCTAGTTGCACACAAGTTCAGAATTGGTGAAAACTACAATTCCATTTGATCCATACTCCATCGTTGTTCCCAAGCCTTCTATCAATCCAATATAATATGCCTCGTTGTTTGTTGTTCTTCTCGGTATATTCATTTTCCTTTGGACGACTTTGCTAGTCACAATATTGGAAAGCACATATGTAATCACTACTTTCCCTGGATTGGGATAGCAAGAAACTTCTATGCATAATTTCCATTTTTCAACCATATTTAATGGTTTTCTTATCCCTAAAAAAAAAAAAAAAAATTAAATAAAAAATATATATATGACATGGGAGAAATGACACAAGATCATGAGGTAAATGACATGTGCATGTTTTATCTTAAAGTTTGACTTAAAAATTTTATGGTCTAGAATTCACATCTAAAATTAATGGGAGGAAGCCTTTAGTTTGTGGGAGAAATGACACATGTACACAGTTTACCTTAAAGTGGTTGTGTTTTATGGATATTAAAATGAAGAACTTCTATTTAGATTAATTCCAGAGATTGACTATAGGGGCATTTACTAGATATGTCACCTTTCATAAAAGATGAGATCTAGAGTCTACCTGGCCCTTTATAGACTCTGCCTATGGAACTTGTAGAAGTCAAGAAATTTACATTGAAAAATTTATAGAACTTTTAGAAGTTAAGAAATTTACATTGACAAATTTACATCAAATTTACTAGTAGAAATTTACATTGACAACATATAGAGATTCAACTAGGCTTGTGAAAAGTACAAGTGGACAATGTATAATTCTACTTAGAAGAGTCTTTGGTTTAATGGTTAAGCAAGAAAGAGCCATTACTTTCTCTATCTATAGTAGAAGTGGAATACATAGTAGTTACTTCTTTTTGAGTGTTTTGGATGAAATGGGCTCTACAAGATATTAAGGTAAATATATATATCTATTAAGTGTTTCAATAGAAGTGTAATAATGATTTCAAAAACAAAATATTCCACTTCCTTCAATCACTATTTACATATCATCATAAATTACCACTTCCTCACACAACAAGACTTTGAGAAAATAGTGAATATGGAATACATACCCACAAATCCTCTTGTTAGAGAAGCATTTGAATATGTGAGAAAAAAATTAGGAATAGTTCTTGAAAATTATCTTGTTAGAGAACCATTTGAACATGTGAGAAAAAAATTAGGGTTAGTTCTTGTAAATTATTGTCACTTATTTGACTTGAAAATAAGATCCTATGAAATTTAGTGCAATATCTATGTGGGAGAGTACACAATATCTAAGGGGGAGAATACAATATATTTGACTTCAGAAGAAGAGCCTATGAAATTGAGTGCAATATCTATGTGGGAGAGTACACAATATCTAAGGGGGAGAATAGATATAAGGAAGGAATAAAAAGAGTAACAAAAAGCATATGATTGTGTCAATAATTTGAAGTAGTCAAGAAAGATAACAAAGGACCATCAAAATTGAATACAATATCTATATGATCAAGTGTCAATAATTTGAAGTAGTCAAGAAAAATAACAAAGGACCATCAAAATTGAGTGCAATATCTATATGATATCTATATGATCAAGTGTCAATAATTTGAAGTAAAGAAAGATAGCAAAGGACCATCAAAATTGAGTGCAATATCTATATGATTGTGTCAATAATTCGATAGTTTGAAGTAGTCAAGAAAGATAACAAAGGACCATCAAAATTGAGTGCATTATCTATGTGGGAGAGTACAAAATATCTAAGGGGGAGAATACAATACAAAGAGTAACAAGAAGCATATGATTGTGTCAATAATTTGAAGTATTCAAGAAAGATAACAAAGTACTCAAGAAAGATAACAAAGGATCATCATCAAATTCAAATTCAAAGATCAAGTAGTCTTCTTCATGAAGAAGAAGCATTAGCTAGGTTCATCATTTAAAGGGTTCATTTTTTAATGAAAAAAATTATGAAAAAAAAGAAGTACATACATGTACATATATAATTTATATAAAAATGTAAATAAATATTCTCAAATGAAATGATAGTATTATAAATTTTCATATCTAATTAATATATGTTGAAGATGAGTCTAGCTCATTCTTTATTGGCATTATCATAGCATTCTCAAAAGCTTCTCCTGAATCTAAAAATGAATATGGAATGAATCATTGTACATTATTATAAAACTTGTATTTAAATGACATTTGATCTATGAATAATATGGAATAAATGAATATGGAATGAATCATTGTACATTATTATAAATCTTGTATTTAAATGACATTTGATCTATGAGTAATATGGAATGAATCATTGTACATTATGATAAACCTTGTATTTAAATGACATTTGATCTATGAATAATATGGAATGAATCATTGTACATTATCATAAATATTGTATTTAAATGACATTTGATCTATGAATAAAAAATAAAAATGGGGTCATCCCTTCATATATATATATATATATATCTGTGTGTGTGTGTAAGAGAGAAATAAAAAGAAAAGGTAATTCCACCAAGCCTAAAGGAGCATGTCCTAATACATTAAATTGTGTTTGGTTTGTAGAAGCATTAATCATGAAGAGTCATGAGATCCACATTTCGACCATACTATTTGCAAGTTAAAGGAGCATGTCCTAATACATTATTATGTTTGGTTTCTAGAAGAATTAATCATGAAGAGTCATGAGATCCACATTTCCAAAATACTATTTGCAAGTTCACATTTCCATCATGCTATTTGCAAGTTCTATATGAATATATGTAGTCTAATAACTAATTAGTAAGTTGTGATGTCCTAATACATTATTATGTTTGGTTTCCATCATACTATTTGCAAGTTCTATATGAAGATATGTAGTCTAATAACTATACAATATAGCCCATATAACATATAATGGCCTTTAACAGTATGAGCAAAGAGTCAAAAAACAGAGAGGCCTCCCTGCAAAGTTCCACCTGTTCATCAAGGTAAGCAACATAATATTGGAAGTGAAACAGTGACACCACTGAACATATGTGAATTTATAATGATTTCAACTCTTTTTTAAAAGGAGAAAAAACCCTGTTTCATATATTGATAACAGTTCATATACAAAATCCTCTTGATATACCCATAACAAGTTATCAAGTATAAAAGATCAAATTCTGCCTCATACATAAATACATCCGAAAAATACAATATGTAGTCATATTGCAGTAGTAGATCATTCTAGTTCAATAATTCTTCTTGTAAAACAAAGTTCCCTTCACCCTCATATGCCTAATTATGGTTGTTTAGCTACAGTCTATCCACACCATGAGTGATTACAAAAAATATTAAAGGTTGCACATTCCAGCGTTGAGGAATCGAGAGAAGGTTCAGTAACGACATAAGCTTAACAGTGGTGGTAAAATTCCATGCATAGGTGGAGAAATAGTGAGAGTAGATGAAATTGATGGATTCACAAGAACAGTAACAACTGCAGTAACTGAATGCATATCATACCACCAGAAATTCAACATACACCTTACAGCAAAAGGTAATGAAATTGAAAGCATAATTATGGCCGTTTAGCTACAATCTATCCACACCATGAGTGATTACAAAAAATACTAAAGGTTGCACATTCTAGCATTGAGGAATTGAGAGAAGGCTCAGTAACGGCATGAGCTTAACAGGGGTGGTAAAATTCCATGCACAGGTGGATAATCCCCATTGTTTAGATAATAAAACTGGTTCTATTAGAGACAGGTCGTATTGATGACCAAGAAAACTCTGGGGAAGAGGCAAGCTTCACCTTCGTTGTTGCTCCCATTAAGCCCAGCCTTGATATAAGTGGGTAGCGGCACTGATTGGACGGTCTATCCGCCCCTAAGTGGTATTACCAGTCATTATGGAGGAGCTGTTGATCCAACAATTTCTAGTCGTGATAGATTATTGGCTGACCGAGGCTAGCAATGAACTTATGGTGGGCACTTAATGAGAATCCATATTGGTTGTGTATGGAAAGAGGGAACCCTCTGGCAATGTGACTAGGATATATGGGCTATTGACCGGCTAGCGACATCCTGGGTGTAATAATAACCAAGGATCTCGACTGGGAGAGGAACTTTAGTTGCTCTCCAACTGTCTTAGTGCATGTCGTAACACGCTAAGAATCAGTTAGAGTGGATGAAATTGATGGATCCACAGGAACAACAAGAATTTTTTCACACTTTTTATTAGCTAATCGACATTTCTAGGGATGGTTTTGTTAGCCTGTTAACTGAATCTGGGCAGACCAAGGATGATCTCAAGCTACCTACTGATGACTTGCTGGTGGCATAGATCAAGGGAAAGACCATTGTCATTATTTAAAGACCTTTCTTATCCATCAAAAAACGCAAAACAGTTATACACTGAGACAACGTTCCATAGATAAAAATGTTTAATATTACTTAGTTTTCAATCATAAAATAGAGATGAGCCAATTAAAACTAGAATTACATTTCAATTCGATCTAAACTTCCATGCACAGGTGGAGAATCAGCAACAGAAAGAATTCCTACCTGGTGGTTCGCTTGACGTCGCCGTAGATAATCACCAACAGAGTGGAAGCAGCTTCAGACCAGTAGCAGCATTGGAACAATTCAATGAACAGAGTAGAAAGACCAAAATGCACAAAGAAACAGAGCAAAGAAACATAGAAAATTCGCGAAGCAATAGAGAAAAGAAACCCAGACGTGGGAAAACAATGATCTTCGTTGGCGATATATTTATAAGAAATAGTTCGGCTGAACTATTTTAAGAGTAAAAGTTCGGCCGAAATATTGTCGAAAAAAAATTTACGCCCCCGATTCTCACAAAAGTGTAACCCAACTTCACATTTCCATCCATATATATATATATATATATATAATTTTATTTTATTTTTAGATATATAGTATATATTCATTTTGGACTTCCGAAGTTTCGAGAAGCATAAAATCTCAATATGCACTTTTTTTTTTAAATGTGAAATATCAAAGAAGGTTTGTTGATTCCTTTCGGAACTTGAAATATCTGGACTTAAGATAGGTCTACCTTGGACACTAGGAAAATATAGAATTAAAATAGATCTATGGTAGTTTGTAATCACATATCTATACACTAGTACAAAATGAAAAATTAGTTACTAAAAAAATGACTAAATTTTGCATATAAATGACCATTTTTCAGCCAGTGACCAATAGTAGCTAATTTACAATATCTTATAATGCGACCCACTTTTAGTTGTTGTTACGTCCCTATAATACTTCTATATCCCCTTATTTTTATTTTTAGTATAGCTCCATTATTTTTATTGTTGTGCCCGTCTGGTCCCCATATTGTTATTATTATGTCCCATAGAAGCCCACTATTGTTATTGTTGTGCCCTTACATTGTTATTCTTATGTCTGCTAGGATTATATTGTGATCCATTGGAATCTTATAGATAGAAAGGAGGTTTTGTCATTTGTATCATCCAATAATTGTTCATTTATGTAATGTAAAGGTGTTTTATGCTTCAAAGTCGCTGATTTTAAGTCATTGATCTCTCTTTCTTTCCATTTTATGAGATGGTTTCATAACAGTTAGGATGAGAGCTTTGGATTCTATGGTTTTGCTACTTCAAACAGGTCATTGCAGTATTTTCTATATAAAATTTTTTCTTTTAAGGTTAAGACACTAAAAAAAAAACCCATTTGCGAAGAAATCCTCATGAACTTCATTTAAAAATTTCAGATCTTGGTTCACAATATTTTTGGAGATATGATTTGTGGAAATTAGGGTTTTTACAATCTCCCAAATTTCATCTCAAAGAGGTGACCTTGGGAAAAGCATCATAACGCTCTCTCTGAGCATCATATTGTAATTCTGTAAAAAATGGCCAAAATTGCACAGACTGTAGTTTCATGTATATCGATTTTAGAGCTGAAGGAGGAAATAGTGACATGGGGAATGCCATACAAGTTTTCTCTACTGAACTAGTCCATAATTAGGTCATTGTGGAAGATTGGGCATAACTTTGCCTTGAAGAATCCAAATTAGTTTAGACCTATGGCATTGGAATGAAGACTTAGAGGGCTAATAAGGGACCGAAGATAAAACCTTTGGAATCTGTAATCACATATATATATCAGATTGATTATTGAGCTCCTCAAAAGTAAGAAAAATGTGTGTATTTGTTTAAAAACTTTCATAAGTCTTGTTTGAAAAATCAGTTTGAAGTTATTCGAAAGGAATATTGAAGCATAGATATTAGTATTGGGTTCTAAAATGCCTCCTCAAAATAATTCAACACCCATTAAGACCTGATAGGACCCTACTATGACTTATGAAGAGGAAGAAGTGCACCATGATATATCAAAATTATGAGACCAAGTGCAACAAATTTCGCTCTCGCAAAGAGTAACAAAAAATGAAATGGAAGCTAATGTCGATGGTTTGAAGGATTACATGAAAGTCAATATGGATGATCAAGAAGTAGAATATTACATCAAGCATTAAAAACGAGTTCTCCAAATCTTAAATAATAACCTAACTTTGGTGTAAAATCGAATGAAACAATAGGCAGATCAACATCGTAACGAAAGACATTTTTATGTAGGTGACTGAGATGTATTTTTATGGATTCAACCATAAAAACAAATGTCCTTCAAGCAAGACAAGAAGAATAACAAATTATCACTGAATTAATATGGTCCTTACAAGGTGTTGCAAAATATTGGTACTATGGAATACAAATTGGAGTTGCTTGCATCTTCTCGACTACACCCAGTTTTCCATGTTTCATGCTTAAAGAAGGTTATAGTGACAAACTCCCAGTTCAAACAATATTTCCAAAACGTGACGAGGAAGGAAAAATCATATTAGAACCTGAATCAGTCATGGAAACAATAACTTGACAACCACGAAATCAATCAATTTCAGAGTATATCAGCAAGTGGAAGAACGTACCTGTTGAAGATTCCACAGAGGAAGATGAAGATTTTATACAGAAGCATCTATAAATAATCAAGCGTTGAGGAAAACACTTGTTTAAAGGATAGGGGAATGTTAGGTCCCTATAATACTAGTGTATTCCCTTATTTTTATTGTTAGTATAACCCCCTTATTGTTATTGTTGTGCCCATGTAGTGCCCATATCATTATTATTATGCCTCACAGAAGCTCACTATTGTTATTGTTGTTCCCTTACATTGTTATTATTATGTTGGCTAGGATAATTCTGTGACCCATTGGAATCCTATATATAGAAATGAGGTTTTTTCATTTGTATCATCGAAGAATTTTTCATTTATGTAATGTAACGGAGGTTTCCCCCCACAAGTGACTGATTTTTAAGTCATTGATTGATCAGAACTGGATCATGGACCAGAATGATAGCTCAAAATTGAAATTGCTTGGAAGAGCTTCAAACCTAAATGACTGGAAAGGTCTCGTCGCTTCGATTCTGGCACTATGAACAGCTCTCAAAACCAACATTTTATGTGAATGTTATGAAGGTTTGAAGTCTCCTATAAACTCCATTTTTTAGTTGACCAAGTTTGACTTTTGACATTTTAGCAAGAAATTATATGTTAAAAGTTATTTT